>CM046787.1:9403783-9428783 GCA_025617405.1 Perca schrenkii
CGAGAATCGCCGTGTGAACAGAGCGGAGCTGAGCTACATCAGTGTGACTCTGGTGGAGAAGATTACCTCCAACCTGACGTCTCGCAGCCTGTCTCCAGCAGTCACCTTATACTGCCTGGAGATGCTGACGGTGTTGTTTCAAGACATGGATCTCATGTCACTACTTGTAAGTGCCCCACTCCTCCTCAGGCTGACTACAAAAACACACAAATACATTTTAACACCGTACGTGGTTTCTACAGTGATATCTTAAAAGAGCACTATTCCACAGATGCAGCAGTTCCAGGCTGAGGACCAGATCATCTCACACCTGGCTGCAAAGACTGTATCAACGTGGGTGCTCTATCAGCTCCACAAATCTGTGAGTTCCCAGGGCTGCAGTCCAGAAAACTTCTTCAATTCAATTCAACTTTATTTCAGACACACATACCATATCAGTATAAAAGTATATAAAACACAACAACACAGACCAGACAAAAAGTTCTATACATTGAAGTTCATAAGTGATCAAAACACATACAGACATTTGTTCCAATGTTTCCATAATACCTTGTGTCACTCTGTGTGGGGTCAGTTAAAGCCATTATAATTACATACACAAACTATAATACATGGCATTCCTCAATACAGCATGAAAGGTGGGAACATTACTAGTCACAAACAGTAGGTCGTTCATTTACTTCATACGCACTCTGTCTCTTTTGTTTCAAACTTCTTTACTGGTAAACTTTCTTTAACCACACCAAATTAACACTCATATATAATCTCCCTTTTAGAAAAGTATAGGAAAGTATGAGCTCTGTACATGCCATATCAATAAGTTCTTCAGTGTTTCTTGTCATAGAAAAATGCCTGAAATAAATGACACAGTGTCAGTGAGCAACGATGATGCAAAGAGTTTGGCCTAAAAGCTGCTGTACAAATTTGGAATAGAAAGACCAACAGGTCAGGAGAAGATGAAGAAGTGGTAGGGTTTAGATGTAAATATTAAGACGTGATTACTTGACCAATACTAGCTTTATATTGAATCTGACATATTGTACTTATTAAAAAAATAAACGTCCTCTCACTTTCAACTGCTTTTATTTTCAGCCAAGTTAACATGCGTAAAACTTTGTATGAACATAAAAAAATTAAACTACTAAGAAATAAACTGAACAATGTTTCATGGAAGAATGTGTCGCTGAACAAAGGATGGTCAAAATCAAAAGTCACAGTCAGTATGTGGTGTGGCCACCAGCTGCATTAAGTACTGCAGTGCATCTCCTCCTCATGGACTTCACCAGGTTTGCCAGTTCTTGTTGTGAGATGTTACCCTACTCTTCCACCAAGGCACCTGCAAGTTCCTGGACATTTCTGGGGGGCATGGTTCTCGCCCTTACCCTTCGATCCAACAGGTGTGCTGGGATTGAGATCTGGGCTCTTCGCTGGCCATGGCAGAACACACAAGACTTTCCTGTCTTGCAGCAAATCACACACAAATCATATTCCCTGTCTTCCCCTGTTCTGCAACTTTTGATTTTGACCATCCTTTGTTCAGGGACACATTTTTCCATTTCTGTTAGTCACATGTCTGTTAAATGTTGAGTTTATTTCTTAGTAGTTGAATTTTTTTATGTTCATACAAAGTTTTACGCATGTTAAGTTGGCTGAAAATAAAAGCAGTTTAAAGTGAGAGGACGTTTCTTTTTTTGCTGAGTTTATGTTCCAACATTATATGTGTATGATATGGACTTTGATTTCTCAGGGTACAGTCAGTCCTGTCTGGCAGAAGAAGTGTGTGCAGGCATTTTACATCTCACTCCCCGGTCCTGAATTGGACACATGTCTGTGGTCACTGACTGAAGTCTTAAAACGACTTCTTAAAGGAGCTCATCAAGGTAAAACCTGTTAGTTTTTTTCCATTCACACTGTGAGCAGAAGCTCTGTTCATTTACAGGGTTTCTGCGGGGTCTTAAAAAGTCAAAGTCAAAATTGTAGGCCTTAAAAAGTCTTACATTTTAATAATTTTAAACAGGTCTTAATTTTCCTACGTCATTAGTAACGCTACCTCTAATCCTCATTGAAATGTTCCTGCAGTGCTTTAGAATGTTGTTGTTTCAGTCGCTAGTCCAATTATAATTTGCTGTGTTACAACTACAAATGAGACCAACATGCAACTTATATTGCAGCCGATCTAGACACCAGTCCTATAATGCCAATGAGGAAATCGGGGAATTGTTTGAGACAATGTTTTCGGACTACAACATTTTTTTTATGTTGTGATATAGGTCTCAACTTTAATTCATAATGGTCTTAAAAAGTCTTAAATATGACTTGGTGAAACCTGTAGAAACCCTGATTTAGCTTAAACCTGTGACAGCCAAACTCTGCTGATGTGTGAAGTCTTATCAACCTTGTTGGTCACAGCAGAACTTCATGCTCATCAGCCAGCTCACATATTCTCTGCTTTTTGTTTCCCTGATCCAGGACCGTCATACTCTGCATCACTGTCATTGTTATCTCCCAAACCTAGGACACTGAGTGGCTCATAAAATGTGCTACAGGACATTTTTTGAAAATACAAACTATAGCCCGGTCGATACTGGATTATTAAGGCAAATACCGATAGATAGAGCCCATGCCAAGTAACCGCATAATTGAAATTGCCAAAAAATATCTTTACAAAAATAAGATAAACATAATGGTATATCAGATGATATTCATTCCTTTATGTTAACGCATAACATAAACAGTGGTGGAAGAAGTATTCAGATCCTTTACTTAATTAATAGTGCTAATACCACAATGTAAAAATTCTCTGTTACAAGTAAAAGTCCTGCTTTGGTAAGTATCATCAAGAAAATGTGCTTAAAGTATTAAAAGTAAAAGTACTAAATGCAGATAAATCCACACATTTTAGAAACTGGAAAGTTCTGTCAATTAAATGTCAACTTCCGGAATTGCTCAGGTGCTGCCGGAAATTACCGTGGATGTCACTCTTTTCAGGCGGTTATCCGTTAGCTTTCACTTTCTTTGTGTTGGAATTTTAAACTGGATTTATGAGGACTATGGTTGACTGCTCCTCAGATCACTGCAGGGTAAATCCAGAGAGCTAGTTAGACTATCTGTCCAATCTGAGTTTTCTGTTTCAACTTTTGGACATACACGTTCCACCAAAACAAGTTCCTTCCCGAGGCTATTTTTTAATTTTTTATAGCGGCACCGTGGCTCTGCTCAGCACTTAGCAGCGCCCATGAAGATTGTGACTGGTTTTAAGAAATGCCAATAAACCAGGGCACGTTTTTCTCCCATCCCGAAATGCTGTGTGGACTAGCCAGACCCTCCTCGGCTGCGCTGTGGAGGAAGGTCTGGCATTGTGAGTCTTCTTGCATTGTGATCCTTGTTTTGTTGTTGTGTCTAATCTCTCATTTTTAAATGCATGTATTTTCTTCCATCAGAAATCCTTGGGAAACTTCTGTCAGCTTTTGACTCCAGCCTAAGTACTCTATGTTCAAAGTTTCTCCCTAAGGAGAGAGACAAGACAACGCAGTGTTTGGTGGATCTTCCCAGCAGCAGCGGACGCTGGGGAACAACCTTCTGCCTCCTGCTGGACCTGCTGGAGCTGCTGACTGCATGCAGTGTGATATGTGGAGCTGGCATCTGTCTGGAGAGTCCGAGAATGACCTATGTTCACTCCTCAGCGCTCCTGATGACAATCAGCTGCTCCTCAGAGTATTTTGTCAAAAAGCGAGCGCTGCTGCTTCTGAAGAGAGCCGTTCTTCAGAAGGCCGGAGAGGACTGGTCTTTAGGAGAAGGGCTGCTCACTGGGCTGAAACACAAGCACTTCGACTCAGATATGAGTGTGCTGTCTCAGAGTGTCTTAACAGCCATGGCTACTGATTGGTTACACAGTGTTCAAGTGGAGTCTTCCTCATTCTTTGGGGGGACCAGATGCATCAGAGGGGAAGAAGATCAGAAACCAGACTGTGTGATGCTGAGAGCTGTCAGCCTGCTTCTTCTCAAGTCCATGGAGCTTCACATACAAACAGCTGGGGGAACAGGTGAGAATCCAGTAGGGCTGCAACTAGTCTATATCCATGACGTTCCACTTCCGGGATTGCTCCGGTGCTGCTCTTTTCGGCCAGATGTCCGTTAGCTTCCCCTTTCTTTGTGTTGTAATTCTAAACTCCGGTGGATTTATGAGGACTATGGTTAACTGCTTCTCAGATCTCTGCAGGGTAAATCCAGACAGCCAGCTAGAATATCTGTCCAATCTAAGTTTTCAGTTGCACGACTAAAACATCCTGTGAGAGAACACGTTCCACCAAAAAAGTTCCTTCCCGAGGCTATTTTGCAGTGGCGCTTAGCTTAGCACTGCCCAGGACGATTGTGATTGGTTTAAAAAAATGCCAATAAACCAGAGCATATATTTCTCCCATCCCGGAATGCTGTGTGGACTAGCCAGACAGGAAGGTCTGGCAATGCGAGAATAGGATGTAACTAAAGATTAATTTCATTGTTGATTATTTTCTCGATTAATCGATTAGTTGTTTGGTCTATAAACTGACAGAAAATGGTGAAAAATGTGGTTCAGTGTTTCCCAAAAGCCCAAGAAGAAGAAAGTCTTGTTTTGTCCACAACTCAAAGATATTTAGTTTACTGTCACAGAGGAGTGAAGAAACTAGAAAATATTCACATTTAACAAGCTCCAATCAGAGAATTCTTACTTTTTTCATAAATGACTCAAACCAATTATTCGATTATCAAAATAGTTGGTAATTAATATAATAATTGACAACTAATCGATTAATCTTTCGCAGCTCTAGAATCCATGATAAAAATCACAACACTGGTACACATACAGTATATATTGTATGTATTGTGTTTATTTTTTGGATTGATGTCACATGATAAAAGTTTGAAGGAGATGGTGCTGGGTTTAAAGTGAACTTTAGACTTATGCAATTTAGGGCTGTAACGAATACCATTTTTTTTTTTTTGAGCTTCGAAGCTTCGGTACTTATCAACAGCGAATAGCTGGACTGTCCGACGAGTGACGACCGACGCAGTGTTGGTGAATGAATGCTCAGCCAGCTAGTGCCTCACTAGAGTATTAGCATTATGAACTGTCGTACTATCTCTACCTTTAGCAAATCGCCTGAAAACGACACCAGGCTGCTACAGTATGACCTTACAGACCTCTACATACATCAGACAGCTCGCTGTAACTTAACTGTTCTCCGTTCCTGTCTGAGATGGACGACATAGTGCTGCATAAATTAGCCAGCAGCTACCGGCTTAATACCAACAAAACACAACAGTAAATTTCAGCCTGCATGCACGTTTTAAAAAACAACGGATATTAAAATTTAAAATCGAATACCTACCTTTCAAACGAATATTCAAATATTCGGATCCAGCTCTAATGCAAAGTGTCAAGACCTATTACAAACCCCAATTCCAATGAAGTTGGCACGTTAGGTAAAACGTAAATAAAAACAGAATACAATGATTTGCAAATCCTTTTCAACCTATATTCAAGTGAATACACTACAAAGACAAGATATTTAATTTTCAACAACCAGACTCTGCTGAATGATGATCGGTGAGCTTTCACAGCCTTGGGGGCGCGGTGTTCTACGGTTTAGTAGTACAGTTAATCCAACGGCAAGACCACCAGCCAAATGCTACTACTAGCAATAGCCTCTGGATAGCCTCTGAGCCTGAAGTCATGCACATGGTGTGAGACTTCCATAGACTGTATTTACAGTCTATAGCGACTTTACAAGGGATAAGGGCTGGAGGCCACTGATCTGTGTGCGCTGTAAAAAATACATAATTGATTGGAGAAAAACACTGGGTTATGCTGATACTTGCCTTTGTCATCTCACAGCAGGGGTGGACAGTGCCACTGAGGTTTCTGGGTATCTGCAGAGTCTGTGGGGTTTCCTGAGGCGGTGCAGTGTCCAGCTGACCGAGAACACTCATCGGTGCTGCTGGGTCAGCCTGCTGTTTGGAGAACAGGACGACGACATGATGGAGACCGCCAAAGCTTTGTTTTCCATATTTCTCCATCACAGGTACAACAGGCGTACAGACGAATGTGTCATTCATTTTCATCAACAGTATGTATGTCAGTGTTGGGCAAGTTACGTCCAAAATGTAATACAATATAGATTACTAATTACTGTAATTTGAGAGTAATTAGTTATATTATATTGCTGAATCTGTCTTAATTTCAGATCTTTGAGATTTTGAGAGACTCTAGTCACACTCATTCCGCTCCCCGTTTCCGGGTTGGCACTCTACCAATCAGATGGGTCATTTGAGTCCGACTGCCGGCAGGGCGATACATGTCAAATCGGGCCAAAATGAAGGCCGACGGCACGGAACACGCCGTACAGATTCAAGCCACTGACCTTGCCAGACTGTCCAACAGCAGATTATCGTGTGTCAGCGCCTTTACAGTTACCTGCTGGGACTCAGATGTTGTCCGTATATTACCTGTTGGGACACAGATGTTGTCCGAACCGTCTCTGGTTCTGGCTCTAAACACAGGAACAGTGACAGGGCAGCTCGCTTCAACACAGCGTAATAACTCCTGAAAATAATGGGAGTATGTCCATCTTGCAAATGTAGAATCCGTCCCTGCAGTCATCTCAACCATTGAATTCCAGCAACAGGGAATATTACTCACTGACTTTTTTTCTCTGGTGCCAAAATGTTTCCACGGTGCCGGTGAATTCTTAAAAAAAAAAAAACACCATTTAATTTCGGGTTAAAATGCGTTGTAACTTGCGTTATTGAGATTGTAACGGGTATGCAGACGTGTATGAAGTACTAGAGACCCATACTTGAGTAAAAGTACAAGTGCTCTATCAAAAAAGTTAAGCATCACACTTAAGTAGAAGTACTAAAGTATTCAACATTTTTTGTACTTCAGTATTGCAAGTAGTTTATTTTATTTTACTACTCAAGTACTGAAAATAAAAGTACAAGTATTGTGTTATTTAGTTATTAAAGAAAGCAGTCAAAAGTTTGAATATCATATTGTTTATATTATGTCAAATGTTTAGCCAAGGCTGTAGCCAAAGGAATTAACAAATATTAAATATATTATATTAAAAATAACAAATATTAACAAATACTGAAATAAAATGTACAATTACCACATTGTGTAAGTAAAATGAACATCCTCTCCAGCACAGTAACGATTAAAGCCCCCCAAAAAACTTATCACACACTAGCTAGTAACATGTGTGATGAACAGGAGAGTTAGCAAGCTAGCAAAATACAGATAAACTAGGAGCTTCACATCACAGGGTCAGACGGTTAACATTCAGTACTCACTGCAGACTGAAACAACTCAGGAATAGATTAATCTGCTGCAACAATAGCTAAATAGAAAGAGTACAAACTTACATTGTCTCTGACTTCTGAACTTGCAACCGTAATGAAAAGAAACACGACGCGATCTCTGAGATTTCTTACGTAAATTACGTAACTAACGTACACACACACTGTAACCTACACCGTCTTCGTAGCGTGAGGAATTCACAACAGTAACGAGTAAAGATGCAGCACATAACAAATGTATTGGAGTAAAAGTATTAAACTCATCGAAAATATGTACTCAAGTTAAAGTGGAAGTAGGATAAAAAAATAATACTCCAGTAGAGTAAAGATACAGCCTTTTAGTACTTAAGTACAGTGGTTCTACTTCGTTACTATACAGCTCTGCGGGTATGATATTACCGAAATTGTATTAGTAATGCGTTACTCCCAACATTGGTAACAGTATAATGTCAGAAAGGGGTGTTCAGCTTACACACAGCTCTTCACAGCACTGTGCCTTGTTGTTTGACACATCAGTTCAGCAACCACTATTGGTGACTGGGTAAAAGGTGGACAGATTAGGCAAATAAACCTTAGCACATAATGAGAGACTAAAAACAACACAGACTGCATCAAGTTTCACTGGGATTCTCTGATGTTTCTCCCTGCAGAATGTGTTCTGGGCTGGATGACTTTGCTGTGTTGGAGGCGGCCTGTGCCTCTGGCTGCAACCCTCACTGCCACTTCCTGCTGCTGCTTCAGAGCATCTCCTTCGACCACAGCATCCTCCTGGACTTCCTCATTTCCACTGAAACCTGCTTCCTGGAGTACTTTGTGCGATACCTCAAGTTCCTGCGAGCAGATTGGCAGGGCTTCACTGCAGCGTGCGGAAGAATCTGCTCGCCACATATGCAGCAGTCCGTTACTGCCTTATGTGCTGCTGATACTTTAAAGGTGACATGCAAAGGTGAGCCAGATCGGGTTAAATTCAGCTCCTGTGCCCAGTCCACAGGTGTAACTTCACAAGTGGGAAGGGTCAGTTTGGCTGCTGGTTTTCACCTGGTAGAGTATGATAGTTCTGACGAGTCTGATCCAGAGAACATGGAGGTTTATCAGGATGAACCAGCGGCGTCTGTATGTGACAAAAGTACATTTAGTGCCTTGGATGTGAAACAAGAGATCAGTGGACCACCAGTACCTATCAGGCAGAAACAATATGAGGCGTCTGACTCAACAGGATTACTGAGTCGACCTAACTCCACTCTGGAAAGAAGAGCAGAAGGGCCATCCCTGCCGGTGTTGCAGAGTGAGCAAACATCCGGTCCAAACATGGTGCCTCAGCCAGGACAGGTGGCCTGGGAAACATTAGCCAGGGCAGTCATCTGTATGTCAGAGCTCAGAGAGGTGGTGACCAGGCTGCAGACAAATAAACTCTTCCCATACAACCCATCTTCACTTCTGAAGCTCTTAGCACAAGTAGAGAACTGTTCCAAGCTATCACGTCTCTTACATTTCAATAAATGATAAAGATGTATAATATATGTTTTGTGAAGTGGTTTGGAAGCTAAATTAAAATGGTCCAGTGTTTTAAGTTACTAGTTATTTCTCTCAAAAGTAATTGATTTACTTTACTAACTACTGCATTTAAGAGTGACTATTTACAAGGGAATAGAGCTGCACGATATGAGGAAAATATGCGATAACGTTTTTTGAATTTTGCCATATTACTTGCGATAAGTAAACAGATATTAAAGTGTACTCAGTTCTGCACTTCTGCTGCTTTCAGAATTCTGCTAAAATGCAACAAATTGCTTATTAAATTTAAAACAAATTAAAAAGGAAATAATTTCCAACATTCTTTTATTAAACATATTGAACATTTAATTGAATATAAAAGGCACCACTAAAAAAAGAATGAGTTACATTATAAAGTGCAGTTTTCTACAAATATTTTCTTTCAACTAACTGAGTGTCTTTCGCGATGTGTATATCGCGGCAGTTGATGACGATAAAAAACTGAGGGGGGGACAAGGGAAAAGAAAATAATAGGCCAACACAAACACGGACTGAAAAGAAATAAAATCAGGCACTAAATGGAATGGAGATGTAATTTAATGTTGGCTACTGACGTACAACCACATCACGCAATCTAAAGTTATGTTATGAATGGAGTAGACATATTACATACCTGATAATTCTGTTATTGTCTCCCTCTGTTAAAAGCCCGACCGAGATTGACTCAGGTTTTCGCCCGTTGTCTGTCACTTTCCCTTTTAGATTTTAGTTCTTTGTTTAATTTCCTTTTTTTCTGTGCAGCAGATTACTTCTCAAATAACATGGCATTAAAATACAATTAGGCCTATATAAAGAAATCTCCTGCTACCCTTTTACCTGGCCTTCATGCTATCCTAGCTTTACTGCCGTCATTAATAAATAATCATATTTGATGAGACAAGTTTCTTTTCTTTCTTTTTAAAAATGTTTAACTTGAGAAAAACATAAAACCAACAAGAAAAGTAGCATGGTCAATTCAGGGTCAAACTTCACCCCCTTGTTGTCGTGCTGTAATGAAATATACATCCATATAACGGCAAGATCTTCAGCTTTCCATCGGCACATTTCTCTTTTCTTTAGCAGTACAATTTACAAAGATATTCCTGGATACAGTTTGGGTCGCCGGTGACTATTCACAGTTAAAGCAAACTAAATACTGGACTGTGGTAGACTTTGGCATAGGTCAGAGATCTTCAACAGGGGGTCCGGGACCCCTGGTGGGTCCTCGGAGTTACTGCAGGGGGGCACCAAATTATAAATTGTTTGACATGATTTCCAACTTATTAGGTAATTTAAATAAGCCTATTTAAAAAATAAAATAAAAATTGATAGGCTTACTGGCCTATAGGTAAAGTAGTCTGTACAGTATCCACAGATTCAGGTAATCTTAAGGATTCACTGTGCCACATTTAGTATTAAAACATGATTTATGAAATTATGCCAACAATTATTTGAATAGCTCTGTATTCTATGCACTAAAAGGGTATGTATAAAGGCTTTAGGCCGCCTACATGTTATTGTAGGCCCAGTTTAATATGCAACTTAATTTGATAAAATATATGTAGTAGGGGGTCCCTGATCCATCTCTCTCTCAGTTAAGGGGTCCTTGGTTTAAAAAATGTTGAAGACCCCTGGCTTAGGTCATTAACTAGCCATGAAATATGCACAACTAAAGGTAAAAATCATCAGTTGCTATTGTGCTTCCGTGTGTGGGTTATGGATTCCTTTTTTCTTTTTTTCCAACCTTATTAAAATAACGAGTTCTGTTGCATACGTTTTGATCGCTTATTACAATTATTAGTGGAGGCTGATACTAGGATGTCACTGTGCAGCTGTGGCCCTCAAAGACTGTATGGCTGCAGCCTGGAGCGTCCCATGTCATGCCGTCCCGTCTCATGCCGTCCCGTCTCATGCCGTCCCGCCTGGTGCCGTCCCCGAGCTTCTACTTTTCAAAATAAAAGCTGGCGTCTGGAATAAAATACTTTAAAATACTTTACTACTTTAATACTCTATTTTTTTAAAGACACTGATGTGTAGGCCTACCTTAAGGAAAATCACAGAAAGAAACCATCAGAGACTGCAACCATAAAATGCTCTAGGTAACGTTCGCTAATATTCGCTAACAAATGTCAACTAATGCTGATGCAGGTTTCATCAAATGTACGTTAACATGAGTCATTTTGTACCCACCACTTTTTTTGAAAACCTCAAGCTCAATTTAGTTAAAAAAAAAAAAGTCCATAAAACATATAATTCTTTAGCGACAGATGCCAAAAAAATCCACGATTTCTATCCCCACAGGGCAGGCACTGGCTGCCCTGTCGGGACATTCTGCTTAACGTGAAAAAGCTTATCGTGGTTTAATGTAGGCCTACCACAACAACGATCAATGATCACCAAATTTATCATGGCTATATCTTGTAATGAACACTTAAGCCTGTCAAAAGAACTAAACCGAAATTCAACGATTATCTCACATTAACATTTTCTTCTTCATTGGCGCCTATGGCGAGGAAAAAGCTTGTACCTAAACAATGATCAATGATTACCAAATTTCTCTCACATATTGCTCCTCATAACCACTGAAAACTGTCAAAAAATATAACCAGAAATGTGGTGATGATTGATCGTTGTTTAGGTACATTAAACCACATTAAGCTTTTTCACATATGACTTATAAAGCCTATGAGAACCGTGGGGAGTCAACCCACAGCCGCCCTGCTGAAAATGTGAAGCAGAAACGCCTCAGATGTCAGATAACGTCCATAATAATTGATCGTTCGCAAAAGCCACGCCCCCTAGTTATTGTTACTACGCCCGTCAAACAATTGAGAACCAGACACATAGCCATGGCTGGGTTGAGCTCCATACCTATTGGTATAAGTAATTAGTTTTGGAGTAATGCAGCAGACATATCCTCCAGGGCACGACAGAAAGGGCTGCAATATGCAGTGGAGGGAAATGTTCAATGACCGTCAACCTCTTGCTAAATTATCTGTGTTGATAGCAACATGTGCTTGACAGGCTAATAGCTATCAGGCTGCCTGAATTTCCTACGGAATAATAAAGTATCTAATGTTCTAACTTTACTACTTTCGATAATAATGCTATATAGAACCACAACTGTTAACTTAAGTCCAGTTTTACAGATTGTAACTTATGTACTTAGCTACTTAAACTACTTATTGATAATTGATATAAGTTAGCTCGCTAGCTTTACTTACCTTGGAGCAGACATATGTAGCTATGCTTATTAATCTTCGAGGCATTTAGCTGTGAGTGAGGTCTCCCACACTGCTTAATCCATTGTCGGCATCTTTCCACTTGGGTCTTGGGCTTTGGAAAGGCGAAAAAAAACCACCCCTCCCTCTAAACTTTTGGGTTACCTGGTGTCAGACTTGCAGGTGCCATAGGCGCATCGTTTCACCATCTTGCTGAAATCGCAATGTTTGACGGGGGTCCTTCTCCTTAGTTACAGTTGCTGAGCTAGGATTGGACGAGGACTGTTCGAGGGCGGGGTTTTGCGAACGGTCAATTGGACTTTGGGTTCAATTTTTGACAGTTTTCAGTGGTTATGAGGAGCAATGTGAGAGAGAAATTTGCTAATCATTGTTTACGTACATTAAACCACGTTTTTATTCATAGTATTTAAGCTACAGGACAGCGTCTTTCAAACATGACCTGCGCGAAAGAGAAAAAAATAATGAATGCGTCATTGTACCCAGTACTTCTGGAAATGTAGCCTACTTCCAAATTTGCGTCTCTGTCCCCAGCACATTTCAAACTAAACTGACGCGCATGACCTTACCCGTGACTCCATCTGGAAAATAATTTGATTTCGTATTTTTGACCCTCTGAACTTACTGTTGGACACACCTCGGCATGAGACGACACGGCATGAGACGGGATGGCTTGACATGGGACGCTCCAGGCTGCAGCCATACCTGCCTCTTAGAATGTGCCATTTCTGTGTCTGTAGCTTTAAATGCTGTTGAGGAGGAGAGAGGGGGGCAAGGTTGAGGGTGGGGGTGTGGCCTTGACCAACTGCCACATTTGAAAGCCATGATGTCTCTCTCTTTCTAATGGACGGGTCAAATTCTCTGGGCGGGCAAAGCAGAGGAGGGGAGGTAACCTTGAACCAGATTCCAGATGCCCATCTGAGCTTTCATTTTCTCAAAGGCAGAGCAGAATACCCAGAGCTTGGTTTACACCTATCACCATTTCTAGCCACTAGGGGACCATAGGCAGGCTGGGGGAACTCATATTAATGTTAAAAAACCTCATAAAGTGAAATTTTCATGCCATGGGACCTTTAAAAAGTCTGGTAACACTGCTCACTCAGAGTAACATTAATAAAACTGGTTGTGCTTTTTGGATAGGGGTGCGCCAGTCAGATACTCAGGATTGGTATCAATCCGAACTTGGCCAAAATTAAAAAAAGAGAAACCTTATCCTGATGCTGTGTTAATGTAAAGGGGGAAATAGACAGAGCCGACTCTACAGTAACCGACTAGCAGCACAAGCTAACATATATAGAGAGTGGTAGTCAACGTTATGGGGATGCGTCAAAGCCGGTCTACGGAAAGCCGTTCCACTCCCTATTCAGCCCCATTGTACCGAATTTGGTTGCAGTTCCACCAGAGTTCCACTGGGGGTGATCGCGGTCTAGTGCAAAATGAATGGGACAATATGGAGCTAGACGGCTAAATGTGTCTCTTTCGCCTGATTGTCGTTGAGAAATCTCAGATTTGATTGTAGTTTTTGCAAGTTCAACATGGGTTATAGGTCGAAAGTTGAATGAACGAGTACTTATGTCCTTTTGATTTCTTACAGGGTGAGTCGTTGCCCATAGAGAGCCGAAGTCCCGCCCTTCTACTTCCGGTCCATGGGACCTTAATTCGGAAAAAATATGAACGAGAGTCAATGGAGAGATAATTATTTTTTGATCCCGTTTCAATTGAGCCATGGATTACAAATATGATGTTCGTCAATTTAAAACATTATTTTTCAACTGTTTATTGTTAAACTGTTGAAGTATAAGACTGTGAAAATACGTAATTAGAAAGACTACAAACTTCATGGATGACGTCTGGCTGAAGCTACGATGTCTCTGTGTATCGTACCGGGGATGTAACGTTACTCAAATGAGCAGAGGATCTCGCTTGTTCTTTTGCTTCTCTGCTGAAAACACTTGACTGGATAAAAAACAGCAGTTAAGATAACGTTACATGTGTTGTGGAACAGAGCTAAGCTAGCTAGCTAGCGAGCAAGCCGAGCATCAAGCTAGGTGAGGTAGACTGTGTGAGACGGGAGATGTAGTCCACTGAGCGGTTTCATACAAAACTAAGTGGTCATATGACAAACCTACGGCTAACTGAGACTTTCTTTGGTTGAAAAATTCTCTTTTAAATTGACGAACATCATATTTGTAATCCATGGCTCAATTCAAACGGGATCAAAAAATGATTTGCCTCTCCCTGTTCACTACCATTCATATTTTGAGGTCCACCGGAAGGGGCGTGACTTCGGCTCTCTATAACACGCTAGCATTCTGCTAATGAATGCTGATTGGTCCAATAGGGTCCAACTGCAGCTTGCAGCAGTTGCTCACGCCACGCCCCCTGCTCACACCACGCCCCCCGCTCACGCCAGGCCCGCCAGGCCCCTTGTTGCCGTTGCCTTCAAAATAAAAGCCCCCTTCTTTTCTTTGCCTTCAAAATAAAAGCCCCCTTCTTTTTTGGCGGGGCTATCGGTTAGCTAGTTAGTTGCTAACATCAGGGTTGGCTAGCATGGCTGTATTAAGATCATGCCTACATAACGTTACTAGCTACAGACATAGTGATTACATGGCCTTGGTTCTCTCTTATGATACATCCGATGGCTGTATGCTGTAAAGCTTGTAACGTGGATGAGAGATAAAGCCATGGATGAGCTCTCCCGAAACTGCAGGCTAACTGCTAGCGCTAGCTAGTAGCTGGCTAGCTAGTAGCACGACATAATGATTAAATCTCCTTGGTTGTCTAGCTAAATACATCTATCGTTTATTTAGCTAAGCATGTAAACGATCAAGAACAACGAAAACACAATGTTTAACGTTAGTGAATATTTTAGACAATGAAAACGGCGAGTTCATGAGTTCGCCACTTGTAAGAAACACGAGAGACAAGCTCATGAACGAGCATGTTGCTACCGGTTGCTAAGACAACACAAACAAATTGTTGCTAGTGCACGTGTCCACCGTGATGTCATGGGCCAAGAATGCGGAAAAGCCGAGCTCCATGTTTGCGTAATGCGCTTTTGAGCACTCTCATTGGAACGTACGGGGCTTCCCGCCGAATACTGTATCCAGTTATCTTAATACATCCATGGTCCAACTGTGTCTTGTAAACTAACCCTGAAAGTCGTAAGTTGTGTGCCAGCGGGGGCGTGGCGTGAGCGGGCGTGGCGTGAGCGACTGCTGCAAGCTGCAGTTGGACCCTTCTCGATTGGTCAGGAAGGACTGATTACGATCGGAGATCCCGCTTGACGGCATCCAAAGCAGAGCCAGAATGTCAGAGTGAATATTTCGGCGTGGTCTTTAAAACATTAGCAAACCTCTTTCTAGCATGTGTAATGACAGGGAGAGTCTAACCTGTTAGCTGTGTTGTTGATGCCTCGAGAGAACAAAGGAAGCGACTCAGAGCTTGGCGTAAAGCAGTATCTCTGGCCGTATGTGTATGATGTCACTGACATTTTAAAAGGCTTTTTAGAACAAAAAAACGACTTTAAAAAAATCTTACACTCAGCAGTGTGTATTTTCTTAGCCTCCCCTTTCGAATGCAACATTCAAATTACTAGACAAAAAATTATATCCTGAGAAAAGTGGATTTTGAGGGGTATAGCTCCATAGAGTCCCCTTCATTCTGCACTGGCCTGTGAGCGCCCCCTATATGGAACTCTGGTGGTACTGCAACCAGTTCAGGAGCCGGAAGTAACGAGAGAGTGGAACTTCTTCCTATATTAGAAATTCTTTGGATGCGTTCAGTTTAAGTAGTGAAATTACACTTATCTGTCAAGTATTTCTAAAATGTGTAACCTTAACCCTTTGACGCCTGAATTTATTCACAATTATATAAGAACTTTATTATGTGTGTACCTGGCTCCAAGCTGATGCTAAATTAAGTTGAGATTGTTAATTTGTCTATAGCATATAGAATAGATATAAATTTAGGTATGATGCAAATTAGCGACAACAGGCATTTATGGTAAAATTCTTTACAAAATGGTAAAATTAATAAAACACATTTTCAAGTAATTGACAAATAAATGAATCTTGACAACAGCAAGAAAGAAAACACTCTCCTACTCCCTAACATTGACAGTAGTCTTTTTAGGGTTAGGGTTAGGGGTTAGGGGTAGGGTTAGGGTTAATTTCGCTTCCGTGAACTGGATGTAATTCCCACTTCGACCGGTCCTACGAGAAACCAGTGCGTGCAAAAGGTTCCTAGGTATGTATCGAAAGTAAAAACACCGGCATTGGGGTGAATACACACGCTATCTCGCCTGCAGTCGGAATGGAAGGGGTTTGATGCAAATTAGCGACAGTCGGCGTTAAGGGGTTAACGCTATGTTGGAAAAACAAAGATGTTTCCTGGTCAAAGAGTAACGTTATAGCTCCTAGGTAACGTTACATCACAAGTCATATAGCTTCTAGAGTTGCATCCACACTTTCAAACCACTCGCGCCTAAACAATTACTTAAACTTCTGTTAGCTAAAAAAGGTTATCTTTCTTACCTGCTACAATCCCAGAAATGCCAGATTATGTTGAAGGGGGCGGTCTTGACTGCGAGGAGGTGAAAGGCTCAGGCTCTGGTTCCATCTTTTTACAGTTGAAAACCGTGCAACTTTTTGCCCTCAAATTGATCACGTGCATGGTCAAGTGCTTTAATAAATTGATGGTATTGCCGCCTTTGGTTGCAAGACTCTTAGCACATATGTTTCACTTTGCTTTATCGGCATCCACCTTTACAAAGTGTAGCCACACTTTAGACTTCTTTGGCATTGTAAAACTATGCGAAAGAACACATGAGGAAAAAACACTTCAGAAAACCTCCATGTGGTGGTGGTGTCTCTTTCACATGACGTGTTTTAGGTTACGTTAGACAGCCATGCAAGTATGCTACATGATTACTGGTTTACAGACGCTTTTGGAACCAAAATTTGACACAGAAAGATAAATCATTTTTATCAGTAATAATAATCTAGTGATAGAATATACAATAGTAAATAAACTTAAATTTATATAGCACTTTTCAAAACCAGTGTTGTACAGTGGAACATTAGTATAACATGGGGACATTTTTATACTTTGTAAGATTTAAAAGTTTAGTTAATTTACTAAAACTGTATTTACAGTGTTTATACACTTAACTATTTACATATTTGTGTTTAAACAGTCAGTACTTAAGCATATTTACATTTTTAATTATTTACATCAGCAGTTAAGAATCTACCTCTGTAGTTTTCCTCACATTTGCCTGAGTCTAAGTTCTGCTAGCGTCTGATTGGTTAGTTCAGCTACATGTGATTAAGTAAAACTAGGAAGAGTTGTTGTTGCGGAGCTTTTATATATGTCAATGGTGAAGAACAGTGAAGTGCTGCTTAACAAAGTTATCCGTCTCCATCCAGCTGTACCTTCTTATTTAGAGTGATACAACCGCCACATATCGAACCCTCACGTAACACTTTAATACTTTTAACTACACTTTATTGATTACACATAGGCCTACTGTTACTGAAGTGACATTCAAAATGCAGAACTTTTACTGTAACAGTGTTTTAATAATAAATAATAATACATTTAATTTGTAATGCACTTTATATTTACGCAAATCCCAAAGTGCTAAATGATAGTGCTAAAAATAAAAACACATGGAGAGCATGAAAGTAAATAAATAGGATACATTGTCGTATTACTTTACTGGAGTAAAGGATCCTCCACCAGCACCAACAATTCTAGGTTGAAGCCAAATTTGGATTACCACCTTTATGTATGCTTATCATTAGGTTAATGATTGTGTGTGTGTGTGTGTGTGTGTGTGTGTGTGTGTGTGTGTGTGTGTGTGTGTGTGTGTGTGTGTGTGTGTGTGTGCGTGCGTGTGCGCGCGCGCGCGTACCTTGGAGGTTAGGCCAAAGACTCTACTTTTCTTAACCTTATGGAGGGTTTTTGAGACTTTGCTAACCATTATGGACAGCAGCCTCCTCTTCTCTTCTCCGTCACTGTCTCCAGAGAGTCTAGCTCAACTCGTTTTGTAGTCGGTTTAGATTGGAGGAAATTATGCTTTTATTCTGAAGGTTTGGAGACGGAAGTCGTATTGTTTTTGCTGCTGGGGTCAAACTGATGTGAGACTTGTTAAAGCGGATTGTTTATCAGCAAAATGATCCTCAACATTGCGGAGACTGACATTTATGGAAGTTTTAATAGTTCATGTTGCTGTTAGTTGATGGATTTGAGTTGAATGGCACAGAAATATGCAGCTTTGACAACTCCAATTCTTCCTGTCTGGAAGCTGATTGGCTGAGTTAAACGTCGGCTCACCGTCTGCCAAGTATGTTAAATCTTTGTTTTATAGTATCAAAGCTGTTGTGTTTGTCAGTAAATATGTAGAGTCAACTTTAATACCGATGCAACCAGTGTATTGGGGTATATCTGTACCCACCACTGCAAACAACGTTACAAAAAGTCAACACAAGCTAGCGAGCTAGCGTTAGTGAGTTTGTTAGCTTATTGGTTAGCCAGCGTTAGCTAACAGACTGGGATATTAATATAGCCTTAAATCAAGGGCTTTGTCAAAGTATATCATATTCATTACATCTTCTGCAATGTGTGAAACTAATTGTCATAATCTGTGCGTTTGGCTTCCTAGGCTTTTGTTAGTTATCGTCATGGTCTACTTGTGCGTGTTTTTTTATTGTTGGTTATGTTAGCAAGTAACGTTAACATTAAAGCCATTCTATTGTCCATTGGTTTTTCATCAACCAGTTAAGCTAACGTTAACCACTAAAACATTTTGTGTTGTGACGACCGGACACGCCGTAGAGTTGTATGCCTTGTTGCAACGTTTTAGTCATTTGTTTGAACAATTAGGCGTTAGCTAGGTAATTTTTTAAACCTGAGCTATTGTTATTTGCAAGTTGTGCATTTGTATGTAATTGCTCTCATTTGACATACCTGTCATTTAACGTTGCTATTTTTAGTATTTTTAGCAGTAGTAATGTATTATACCAAATCTATAATATGCTGTTACGTTAATTGGGTTGATCAAATAAATTATTTGATCATTTTTGTGTTTTGTTTCCAGCTTTCCACCTTTTGCTGACTTGCTAAAAGTGTGTGCCTGTATGTGTTTTGCAGGAAAACCATTTGAAGACAGAGTGCTGTCTCCTCTCTCACAGTGCAGCTGTGTATTTACAGGTGCAGCTTCGATATGACTAAGAGAAGCCCATCTCTTCAGCTTGTCAAAAGGTACATTTGGAGTTTTATCATACTGTCTTTATACTTAAGAGTAGACAATAAAAAAAAATAGTAATTTAAGTAAGGGACTGTTCGTTATTTATTTCAGGGGCCACCAGAGAAGTTTTGGGATCATTAGTCAGAATAGACCTGACCCTCCCTTCACCAGCAATAAATTTTGGGTGACCCTCCAAAATGATTATGAAAAAAGGGATGACCCTCTCCAACAATTTATTGATGCATTCTGTACTGGTTTGCTCTTGGCAAAGATGTACATTTGCTCTTTTTACAGCCATAGCATATGTGACTAAACCTCTGCATTCTCATCTTACGCATAACACTCCTCTGTTATGGTGCCATTTCAGTAGATTTACTCACTAACATTGTTGTGGAAACACAATAAACATGGAAACTAAATGCACACTTACTGCATTACTTCAAATACTAAGTTACTCTTATTGTAAACTAGTATTCACATGAAATAAAATAATAAAACATTGAAACCATTCAACAAAGCACACTGGGTAATAACTGGTTTCTATGGACTCGTCACTCGGCTTCCTCAGTCATTGTATATTTTAGCATAGGTAAAGCTGCCGAAGCTGAACATTATCCAAAACTCCATTTCTCAGACGAGCGTCAATTTGGGAGCTCGCATGCTACCACTCCTTCCTTCTCAAATGCCTTGAAAAGGCTGTCGTTTGCACAATTTCACAAATAATCACCGGGACCGAAAGGATATTTGAGTCGGGTATGGCTCCAGCAAGCAGACCTCCCTTCTCATGCCCTCCCGGCTTGATGCTGTCCGCGGCGCGAGCTTCGACTTTTCAAAATAAAAGCCTGCGTCTGGTCCGCCATGTTTTTGTACAGTGTTTTTGAACTAAACTATACGGCAATCATGCTAATGAATACAATTATTTTTTTCAGTATATGTCTTAGTTACAACACCATGGAGCTAGCAAAACAGTTTTGTGTTTATATGTGCGAGCGGGATTTATTCAGTTTGGGAAATCCCACGGTCTCTAAAGCTACAGCTCAAAATTGTCTGGCTGACTAAACAGGGAGGGACCCATCTGCTAGCGATAGAAGGCTACATGGAGCTACATGGATACATATGCACCAAACAAGCCACTTTGAAATTTTGCTGTTCTCATGAATACAAAAGTTGGGTGACCCTCCTCCCTAGACAAAAGAAAAATTGGATGAGCCTCCCATCAACAAAGAATAAAAAGACATGACCCTCCCCTATTTTCCTCCAGTGGCCCATTCCATAAATACCGAACGGTCCCTAAGTAATATATCACAACAAGAGAAGTTATTTGATTTGGTCATTAGCTTAGCTGCAGTTAAAGTCAGAGTTAAACCTATGTGATCTGGAACAAAGTCTTAAAGTATTTTTATCAACATATTTGTTAATCTCTCACCATGTATGTTCTCATTGAGACAAAATTTGTTTTGGTGTCAGACAAATGTAATTGTGTAATTACGTTCAGAAGGTATGGGTACGTATGAAGGCTCTACCACACACTCCTCGCGCACACACTCACACGGCTCTGCTATCCTCTTAAAGAGATACGCTAGAACGTATAAATCGTTACAACAGTGTAGGTCACTTACGTAGGCTTTGTCTTGGGCTCTGCATGAAGCCTATATACAACTACAAATCAGCCTTTTATGGACTAAGATTTCTTTAGTTGATTAGTCATTTGTACTTTTTTCATGCTGACAGTTATTTACAATGAGCACATCTCTGGTAAACACAAGATTTAAAGTGTAACCTTTGCATGATTCTTTGTGTTAAACTCAGTTCTTACAGATCTGTTGATTAATTCAACTAATTGATTGGTCAACATGAGTATAAGTTTTAGTTGACTAAGAATTTCTTTGAGGGAAACCCTTCTAACTGAAGATTCCCAATTCTAATTGCAGTTGCAATGGAAGCTAATACATTTGAAAGAATATTGATATTGCAGTGGATTATAAGAAGACAGCTGATTTTTGTAAGGCCAATTTTCTATGATATGATTTACATTTTAATTAGTTAGAGACAATACATTTTTTGCGACAGTCAAAAGTGCAACTAGACTAAATGATTGAGTATTTCCAATTTTTTTTTCTTTTTTGCAGTTAGTTAGTAATATTGTTGGTTGCACTGGAAAATCAGCAAAGTAAAAGCTGTCTTTGCTGAATGTTTTCTTTAGTCGGACAATAAGCAACATAGGAAATATCTTTGGTCGAGTACAGACACCAGCTGTTTTCTGAGAGAACTTTAACCAGAAAACAGTTACATTTTTGTCTGGTTTCAAGTTACTCACTGAATTAACATTAATTTTTAACAGCTGATGTGTGCCGTTAGTAGGGCTGAACGATTAATTGTGTGTGTGTGTGTGTATATATATATATATATATATATATATATATATATATATATATATATATATATATATATATATATATATATATATATATATATATATATATATATATATATATGTGTTAGTATATGTATATATATATATATGTATATATATATGTGTGTATATGTATATATATATATATATATATATATATAATGTATATATATGTGTAGTATATGATATATATATATATATATACAGTAATGTGATGTATATATATATGTGATGATGTATATATATATATATATATATGTATATATGTATATATATGTATATATATGTGTATATATATATATATATATATGTGTGTGTGTGTGTGTGTTGTATATATATATATATATATATATATATATATATATATATATATATATATATATATACATACACCAATGTACTTATTTAACTGGTCTAGTAAAGTTCAAAGACAGTGTTTAAAAATTGCAGTCCACATGTTTACATATGTTTATTACAGTAAATAATAATTAAATCTAAATACTACTAAGTGTTGTAAAGCCACATATTTGTTTTTATATTTCTGTAATCTGCACTTTAGTTTGTGTGATTTGTTTCTGACTTTCATATGAATGTTTACACCAGGCTTGGTCAGTGCTCAATATACTAGTAGTATATTGAGCACTGATTGAAGTAGTTAAATAAAAGATGTCATTCATATAAATTCATGCATCACCTAATTCCATCATCACATACAGGCCTGGCTTCCAGGAAAGAACAGTTTGTTTAATCGATCTAATCTTGTGTTGTTCATACTATACAATGATTTATTGCTTGTCTTTGTTGAATAATAAGGAAGACAAAGAGCTTAAAAAATAATCGCATATTAAAACGCAATCGCAATATTGGTAAAAAAATTAGATTATTTTCCAAAATCGTTCAGCCCTAGCTGTTCGCATTTTAAACAGAAAAACATAACCAGGGCTTGACATTAAGGCTTGTCCCCGACAATTGGACTTTTTGCAGGGCAAGTGGAAGAGAAGTTATTTGCTCCAACGGACAAAAGATTTATATTTTTTTATAAAAGTCTTAAACAAGAAAATACTGTCATTATGTTATGTACCACTCATTACTCCGCTACTTAGTTAAATGAATACATTCAGAATACAGAATCGAAACAAATGTATTTTTCCTCACAATATGTCCGTTCTGCAATGCTTTGCCAGACCGTCCTCCACAACGCTGCGGAGGAGGGTGTGGCTAGTCCACACAGCATTCCGGGATGGGAGAGAAACGTGCTCTGGTTTGGCATTTCTATAAACCAATCAAAATCGTATGAGCCCCGTTGCCGCTGGAAAATAGCCTCGAGAAGGAACTTGTTTTGGTGGAACATGTGTATGTTCAAAAGTTGTATTAGTCGTGCAACAGAAAACTCAGATTGGACAGATAGTCTAGCTAGCTGTCTGGATTTACCCTATAGACATCTGAGGAGCAGTTAACCATAGTCCTCATAAATCCACTGGAGTTTAGAACGCCATCACAAAGGAAGCGTTAGGTAACAGAAATCCAGACGAAAAAAAGGACATAGGGTGGAATTTCCAGTGGCAACGGGGCAATCCCACCAGTGGAAGGTTGTGGATATAGACTATGGGCAACCCAACTTGTCTGACAAGTACTCAGGGTGTTGACACTAAAAAACAAACAAAAGTAAATTATTGTCATTTTTTTCCCTGACTTTTGTGTCTTGTTAAGTGAAAGGTAAATTTAAGGTAAAGTTAATGTCAAGCCCTGGTTAATGCTGGCTAAAAGTGAGCAGCTGATAACTGAATGTTTTGTACACAGCTCTTTGCTAAAGATACATTAGCAGAGCTTAGGGAATCTGTGTATTTTGTAGGGGTGTAATGGTACACAAAAATCACAGTTCGGTATGTACCTCGGTTTTGAAGTCACGGTTCGGTTTATTTTCGGTACATTAAGGGAAAAAAATGCAAAACTCCCAATGAGTAAAGAAAAGAAGCAAAAACATGTGCTTGTTGTTTATTATGAACTTTTGTAAATAATCAGTATACAATTTTCCCAAATACAAATACCCGATCACTAATGAGCAATGTCAGCACACTACTTTCGTCTTATTCACTTGTTTTTGTTTGTTGTTGTATTTCACCCGGAAACCGAAGTGTTCCCAAACAGTAGACCTTAATGATAACCGAGGGTATCTACATTGTCCATGACGCTAGCTAGCGAGAGGCTTGGAGAATCGTACTGGGTGCAAAGTGTGTGTAAAGCGCTCAAAGTGCATGGCGGACCAAACAGACCTCTGGTCCGCCACTTAATATGTTTGTGTGGGAACTCGGAATTGAAGTATGTTCCCCACGCAAAACAAGCCTAATAATTTCTGTTAAAGATTGCATTCGGTCTAATTTTCACTGGCATATTAAGTGAAATGTAAACACTGTATGGGCCTGGGTATGGTGAAGGAGAGATGTGCTGCATAATACACAGTGGACAAAATAAGTGTATAAATGTTGTTATTTCATATTATTATCATTATCAACTTAAAGCTGACAATGTGTACTACCTTTTTTTCAAGGGCTTCATTCTACTAAGCACCAATCTGCCTGTGTGCATTGACAATGTTCAATTCAAGTTGAAATAGCACTGACATGTATGTGGAACCTGTATATTGTTTTGGATGGTCGAACAGCGTTTTTTTTCTAACAGAGGTACAGATGAACATTCCCATTCCGAAATGTGACAGGATGCTGAACCATCACTGCAGAAGGAACCCTGAGCTTCATGAGGAGCTGCAGATCCAGGCTGCAGTGGCAGCGGGGGATGTCTGCACCGTCAGGAGAATGCTGGAGCAAGGGTACTCCCCTAAGATCCGCGATGCCAACGGCTGGACACTGCTCCACTTCTCCGCCGCCAAAGGAAAAGAGAGATGTGTTCGAGTCTTTCTTGAGCATGGAGGTCAGAGGCTTTGTCTTTTTTTTTGTCTTGCTGTTGAAGTTGCCATTATAGGTCTTAACACTAGAGGTCAGTATTTTACTATAAAAGACAGCCTTTCATTCACCTCTCTGCAAGTTTAAAGTCATTGAAGTTGAAAAGTGATTTTATTATCAACATTAACTCCAGAGATAATAATCAAATGCAGATTTTATTGATACTTTATTTTCTAATGTCCCCATCAGACTAAAAAAAAAGCTAAATTTATTGATAACTTACTGTTACTAATGTTCTAAATAAAACTTTGAAATCGGGAGTTCT
>CM046787.1:9436283-9440852 GCA_025617405.1 Perca schrenkii
AAACGGATATGATGTAGTCTGTGGTACCGTATAAACAGAAAATATTATTTACGTCAATCATTGGTAAAAAATGGGGAACCTAATTATGATACATACGATATTAGATTATTTTGTTTCCTCCAACCCCTATCACCTCATCATTTTTACAGTCCGTTTGGTAGGCGAGTAAAGTAATATTGTTGATTTTCTTTTATATTTACATAAACTTGAGATACAAGTAGGGCTGCAACTAACGATTATTTTAATAATCGATTAATCTGTCGATTATTTTTTCGATTAATCGATGAATCGGATAAAAAAAGCATTAATTTACATCAACTCAATACATACATACTTGTTGTTTTAGTTAATAGTTGTGTAAAGGTAAGTAACCCAAATAGCAGAGACAGACAGACAGACAGACAGACAGACAGACACTTATTCATTAAATTATTACCATCATTGTAGTAAGTGCAAGTTAAGTTCGTTTATACACCACACACTATTATATTTGTCAACACTAACTGATATGGGACAAAGCACATAATATATACATGACAACAGATTTAAAAATTAATGGGCCAAAAAAGGCGAGTGAATAAAACCATGTCTTTAGTCTTGCAAACTATACCACCCCTATTACAGTTATTACCGAGCTAACGCTAGCTTTTCATGCTAGTCAGCTGGATAACGAGTAAACATCAGCACCAGAAGAGCTACTGGAGGGACGGTACGTTCCTCACTTCAGAACGGAACAGAAGTAGGATAGTGTAGTGACTTTACCCTGCTGTTGAACTCCCTCCCTCCTCATCAAGGACTCCAACATGTTTACGTTTTAGGTGCTGACTCATTACCGTGGTGCGCCCGTGCCATGCCGTGTCGCTTTTGCCTATCTTGCAATTAACACGTTTTTGATTTATTTAGTGTGAAATGCTCCCACACCTTGGATGACTTAGGTCGTACTGATTTTTCTGCCTCCGCCGAGTGTTTCAGAACAACGTTACGGGTCTCTCCGGTCTCTCTCCGTATTTCCTCTGCCCCCGCTCTGCTCTTTTTTTCTTTTCTTTCACTCCGCGCTCAACTCAATTTTTTTTTTATCTCCGCGACTAGGTTGCCTAATAGTTGCGCGACACAACGAATCGATAATTAAATTCGTTGCCAACTTTTTTAGTAATCGAATTTTATCGATTTTATCGATTCGTTGTTGCAGCCCTAGATACAAGTTTGTCCACTGACCATTAGGGGTGGGAATCACCCCGGAGTCATCAGGGAGACCTCACGATACGGTATCGTCACGAAACTTATGTCACGATATGATATTATTGCGATTTCAAACATACTGTAATATTCTGCAATATATTGCAATGTATTACCTTTTTTCCGTCTTAAAATTTTTCCCAATTTAAAATTATGACCCCAAAAGGAAACTTTGTCAACATCTGTTTTATCTAAAACGATTAATTTATCTGTTTGTTTATCTCATTTAAATTTTATTGCTTGAAAATAGGATTGTCAAGCAGACAAACTGACCAACACAAATATAATAATAGATGGATACTTGGCATCTGTGTGTTGATACAGTATTACCACGGAAAATATTGTGATACTATGCTGTATCGAGTTTTTTTTTCCCACCCCTACTGGCCATCTATAATGTTGTTTCATCTTTCGTCTTTTCCGGCTCTGTTTGGCTGTGTTGGTGTTTCACATAATGATCATGATAGCATGATCTGCTGCCAATACCCAAAAGTACCTGGAACTTGCATTTAATATCACCTCCTGAGCATACCCCATTTATGGAAACAAAAACAGTACCTGTGACTTTAGATACATTGTTATATTTTGTTAACTTCCTGCAATGGAAAATTAATAATTGTAGCAACCCTGGTACTTTGGTTTTGTGGCCAACTAGGTGCATGGAGTTTGGTTTTATTCATACAATTCATTTAGAGAAAATCCCGCACACTGACCATTACGCAAGCAATAATTTATTTAGAAAAATACGTAATGGTCAGTGTGCAGGATTTTCTCTAAAAAAATTTTGATCTACTACTTTTGATCATATCCTACACACCTGCCCGACAAAAGAGGTGTGCAAAAAAGTTTTCTTACGTATTCATACAATTCATAAAACAATAAACCCGTAACCCACATCTCAAGGGGCCAGCAGAATTCTGTAACATATACGTTTTTGGGCATTTGTGGCCCCTACAGTTTTACTGGGCATTCACACCAAAAAAAGCAATCCGGCGATTTGCCGCAGGGTTTGTGCTGCGGGCGGAGTGTCAATGAAACAGCCCATTTGTGTGATGTCCTGTTGTGTTCCTAAACCTCCCAACAAAACACAAGTAGACTTTATATTTCACAATTATTGTTTTCCATCAGATTGTTTATAGATTTCAACGTTTCTGACCGCACTTGAAGGCATCTTTATTTCACAGGAGAGAGAGAAAGAAAAGAGACAAGCGAGACATAGCAAGTGCTTTGTTGTTGAAAGAAACATTCAGCTATTACACAAACTCCCAGGCGGTTCAGTGCTTGATAGCTCAAAACACACTGACAAGTCTGTTCTCCGGTTACATGATTGGCCACCGCTGTGTGACGCGGGGTTGCGTTTCTCCAAAAGTTGAGTCGGTCTCAACTTTTCACCGCAGGCCCACTGCGTTTTTTTTTTTAGTGTCACCCCTGCTGCAACCCCCGCCGCAATATGGCTGTTAATGTGCATTTGTTATGATCAAAAACTACAGAGTCCACAACTTTGCTAGCACAGCCAAACATCGAGCAGGTGCAACATAACAAGTCATAGCAAGCTAGCAAATATTACTTACTAGTCCAACAGCAAGATGGCCAGCTTGGCATCTGTCTTGCAGCCTTTTATTTCACAAAGCTCTCGCCAACGACTAAAAGCCAGTCCAAAATGTACTCTTGTCCAGGCGGCCTCTTGCTCGGTCTTTCTCCGTCAATGTCCTCTTCGGTCTCCTTGCCTTTGCCATGATGTCCATAGCAGCTTCTTTATACTCGCCCGGCTCTGTTCAGTGATCTGAGCTAACTAGTTAACGGCAGCTACAGTTAGCGGTTAGCACAATCCACTTTAGGACAATTCACAGAAAATCACTGAGAGTCGGAGCAGAGCAGCCAGAGAATATAAGAGGGAAAACCAGTAATATCTACCGGTATTTTTTATTTTTTTTTATATATTGAAGGGGAGAGAGAGGGGGAATGACATGCAGCAAAGAGCCGCAGGTTGGAGTCTAACCTGCAGCCGCTGCGTTGAGGATTGAACCTCTATATATAGGCACGCGCTTTACCAGGTGAGCTACCCAGGCGCCTCGATAATTTCTTTCAACTAACCCAAAAACCTCTAAATGTCTTTCGCGATATGTCGCAGCCTTTTCATTGTGGTTACTGCGGCAGTTGATATCGCGATGAGGATTAAAAATATGTATGTGTGTGTATATATATATATATATATATATATATATATATATATATATATATATATATATATATATATATATATATATATATATATATATATATATATATATATATACAGTGCCCTCCACAATTATTGGCACCCCTGTTTAAGATGGGGTCATGGACTTCTAAAAATTCTCCTTTTTTTTAGACAACATAGAACCCAAATGCAAAAAAGAGGAAAAATCTAACCTTTTATTTAAGTACATCACTTTGGTGGTAAAAAAAAAAATCACACATTTAGAAAAAAAAAACTTGAAATCATGTGTCCCACAATTATTGGCACCCCTGATGTTAATACTTTGTACAACCCCCTTTTGCCAACAAGACAGCACTTAATCTCCTTCTATAACATTTCACAAGATTGGAGAACACAGAGAGAGGGATCTTTGACCATTCTTCTTTGCACAATCTTTCTAGATCATCCAGAGTCCTGTGTCCTCTCTCATGCACTCTCCTCTTTAGCTCACCCCACAGGTTTTCGATTGGGTTGAGGTCTGGGGACTGAGATGGCCATGGGAGGACCTTGAGTTTGTGACTGCTGAACCATTTTTGTGTAAATTTTGCCACATGTTTAGGATCATTATCCTGCTGAAAGACCCAGTGACGACCCATCTTCAGCTTTCTGGCAGAGGCCATCAGGTTTTTATTTAAAATGTCCTGGTAGTTCAAAGCATTCATGATGCCATGCACCCTAACAAGGTTCCCAGGGCCTTTGGAAGAGAAACAGCCCCAAAGCATCACAGATCCTCCACCATACTTCACGGTGGTGAAGGTGCTTTTCGGCATACTCATCTTTTGTTTTACGCCAGACCCACTTAGAGTGTTTGTTGCCAAAAAGCTCAATCTTAGTCTCATCTGACCAAAGTAAACAATCCC
Source organism: Perca schrenkii (assembly GCA_025617405.1). Lineage (NCBI taxonomy): Eukaryota > Metazoa > Chordata > Actinopteri > Perciformes > Percidae > Perca > Perca schrenkii. The sequence goes on from CM046787.1 coordinate 9,440,619, forward strand.
AGTTGAAGTCCCAGTGCCGCTTAGCAAACTCCAGACGTTTACGTTTGTGAGTGTTAGTGAGAAAAGACTTTTTCCTTGCATGCCTCCCAAACAGCTTGTTGGCATGTAGAGAGCGTCTGATGGTTGTTTTTGAGACTTCGTGACCCCAAGATGCCACTCTTTGATGCAATTCTGTGACAGTGAGCTTAGGACTTTTTTTTTACTTCTCTTACCATCCTCCTCACTATGCGTTGT
>CM046787.1:9441894-9471156 GCA_025617405.1 Perca schrenkii
TGAAAATAATCACTAATTGAAAAATGTATCGAAAAAGGTAACGTTAGATTAGTCGACTAATCGAAAAAATAATCGCTAGATTAATCGTTTAAAAAATAATCGTTTAAAAAAATAATCGTTTCACCAAAATCAGTGGTAGTGCCTTAAAGCGTGAAGCACTACGCTTTTACCTGCTCGCCAAAGTTACAATAGCGCGAGAACAGTCATTTGGGGCGTGGAGTAGGAGCTCAGCAAGGTGTTTCCTGTGAGGTGGGGGGGAAGAGTCTATGGCTGAGGAGTCACGTAACCCACATCAGATGGATAACAAACCCACACATCACTTCCTGGAATCAATGGGATTCTTCCCACCTGTTTGCATACAGCTGATAACAGTGTGAATGCTAAGTGATTTGGGGTACTGATTAAAGCGTGTGGAAGGCGTTTAGAAAGCCATACAGCTGAAAGAGGAACATTTAAGCTTGATGATTGATGTACAACATTGGAGTGTTGAGATGGCATTCAATGAGATGGTGTCGTTTTGATACTACCACTAGAATATGGCAAAGTCAGACTTTTTAAAATCCACACCCATTGGCCTTTTAATGCTTTTGCTCTTCCATATAAAGCTGCAGGTGTAATTCCACTGTGTGATAACTGTTTCTGTTCCTCTTTCAGGACAACCTCGGACTCTACAAGACTTGTGTCGAATAAAAATCCGTCACTGCATTGGCCTTCAAAGCTTGAAATTGTTGGAGGATCTACCGATTGCAAAGGTTATGAAAGATTATTTAAAACACAAGTTTGACAATGTTTGAAGGCAACAACAATAGAAAAGGAGAGGGTGACTAAAACTCTCTATCATTTATAAAGACTATGCAATCACTATGCTCTTCACTGGAAGGAATGTCCACAGGTCTGTTGTGTACATACTGAAGGAAGGAAAGTTAGTCCAGTTTGGTCATCCAGAGTTTTCTGCCCGCTTTCCATTTCAGCCTTTTTACAGTTCAAACAGTGGCTGAAGAATGGAAATGGACCCACCTTGTAAGCTAAGGTAATGGGTTATTTTGGAAAAAAGAAAACCTCATTTGACAGATAGCATTGTTACTACAGTTAGCATTATAAACATTTATGTTGTCACTGTAAACATGTGCATGATGTTATCCTCGCTGTGTCTGATTGTCATCAAGTGCATACTTGCCAATGAGTCTTTTTATACTATCAAATTGCAGCAGTGATGATGATTTTCTTTCTGTCTCAAAATTGGCAAAGTGTTGAGCTACTTGACAAATGATAGCTTTAAAGAAACACTCGACAAGGTACACTCCCTGATTTTGTTTCATCACCCAATAGTGACTCTACTTCCCATAATAGCCTGGTTCCAAACCTCTGATTCACTACCAACATCTCCAATTGTTCAGCCTTTTTAAGCAAATAGCACTCGTGTTGTGCCCCTTTTGAGGGGTGGGGGATCAACTTTTTCTCCAGTGTGTAAATGGGGCGTGCTTCAGTGAACCTAAGTCTTACAATCCTTACAGTACATCTTGCTTGTTTAATGTAATGCTACTGTGATGCTGTGTGCAGATTAAACTAATTAATCTGTACACATTTTAACAATTGAGTTCTCAAATTACCGGACGGATAAATCAAATCCATTATGGGGCATGTACCACACAACAACCTTTGTAGTCAGGGGTCACCAACAATGTATTCTAGAGCAAAACTGCCAGCAAGTCAGACACACACACACACACACACACACACACACACACACAATACCAAAACCCACGTTTGGGTCAGCCCCTTGCTGTCAACACGGGTACCCCTACAAAATTCGGAACCGATTCAAATCCGCATTAATATCCGCCAAGGACCATGTACGACAGACATCGTTCTGCTCCGAGTCTCTGTGCTCGAGCTACGATTTTTTAAAGTTCCGGAATAGGAATGGTCAGGGAAAATGTTTTTTTTAAACTTGTCAAAGCTCTGATTTTGTAATATGTTGTTGCCACCCCCAAATGGGGTGTTTCCATCTTTGTTCGGACCCTCTAGCACCTAACATTGCTGGTAGCATAAAACCCCCCACAGGGTCACAGTGACAAATGGGAACACTGCTTACTCCCTTCAAAGGTATGTCAAATGTCAAACTTTTAGGTTCGGTTCCTTATATTCTGAAATTTGGCATACTTTTGAATTGAGTGGTCAGTGTTCCAGGTTGGACAGCCTGCCTTGTCAAAAATGCGACAGAATGTCACAGTGACAAACGGTCACATTTTTAACATGGACTTTCAAAAAATAGTCCATATAGTCATGTGTCCAATATTGTTTCTGTAAATTATGAACGTTAGTTTAAGTAAATATGCAGAGACCACTGTTATTAAAACGGTAAATAATGTATTCACAGAACCAAAAAGCAAACCTTTTGAAAGCCATACTAAAAGGGCACTCCCCCCACCAATCCAAAACTAATACAATAATATGTTAATATAAAGAAAATAAAAAACAAATTGAAGCAATCCAAAAAACATGTTTCAACAACAAAATAATTGCCAGAAATGATTTGCTGAAACCGTACAGTACAGGCCAAAAGTTTGGACACACCTTTTCATGTCTTACATTTTAGATTCCTCAAAGTAGCCACCCTTTGCTTTTTTTTGATAGCGCTTCAAACCCTTGGTGTTCTCTCAATGAGCTTCATGAGGTAGTCACCTGAAATGGTTTTCACTTCACAGGTGTGCTTTGTCAGGGTTAATTAGTGGAATTTTTTCCCTTATTAATAAAAAAGCAAAGAGTGGCTACTTTGAAGAATCTAAAATATAAGACATGTTTTCAGTTATTTCACACTTTTTTGTTAAGTACATAATTCCATATGTGTTCATTCATAGTTTTGATGCCTTCAGTGAGAATCTACAATGTAAAAAGTCATGAAAATAAAAAGGAAACGCATTGAATGCGAAGGTGTGTCCAAACTTTTGGCCTGTACTGTATATATACTAGGGCTGCAACTAACGATTATTTTCATAGTTGATTAATCTGTTGATTTCTTTTCTCGATTAATCGATTAGTTGTTTGGTCTCTAAAATGTCAGAAAATTGTGAAAAATGTGGATCAGTGTTTCCCAAATGCCCAAGATGACGTCCTCAAATGTCTTGTTTTGTCCACAACTCAAAGATATTCAGTTTACTGTCACAGAGGAGAGAAGAAACTAGAAAATAAAAATGACTCAAACCGACTACTCGATTATCAAAATAGTTGGCGATTAATTTAAAAGTTGACAACTAATCAATTAATCTTTGCAGCTCTAATATATACTATTTACATGTATTGTAAAGGAAGCTCCATCTCATGGTTACACAATGAATCGGTGTGTTTTACAGTAGAAAGATACTTTGTCAAAAAACAGGAGGGGGTGGGCACCTGAAAGTTGGCTTGACATTCAACTCTGTTGGAAGGAAATTCTAGGTGGCTGCGTCTGTATTAACAGATCATTTTCACTGTCTATCTTTTCTGCGAACTGTGCACCTTGCGCAGAAAAAATAGGCTCAAAGCCGAAACTCTAGAAGACTTGCTAGACTTGCTTCACTGCAGGGCTGCTTCGACTGCTTTAACCTGTTATCATGGGCACCGAAATGACAAGTAAGAGGTTCCACGGAGCTACAGGTATCTGTCTTTAATAGCTGTAAGTTTCACGTCATTCAGATGCAGAGAAACAGTGTTTTTTTATTTTAAAGGGAATAATTACCGAGGTCCACACATTACCTCATAGCTGGCAATTGCCATGGAAATATATTGTAATATTTATATTTTACTGCTAAGAAGGGTATTTCGAAAGCCCTGTGCCCATTGACTTCTATTTCCAACAGTTGACTGGTCAGAGCTAGCTAGCTAGAGAAAAGCAGTGTCACTTGTTGCAATTCTGCTTTGCTCAGGCAGTTAATCATGCGTCTGGTGTAAATTCTGTTTAACAGTTACATTCTAAAATTAGTGGGGGCCCACCAGTTTAGATTTGGGCTTAATCTGTACACTGTGAGATTGATAATATTCAGTCTAAATTATCAGGCTACAAAATGTCTTCCAAGCTCACTGCTGATGCTTTGGAATTTTCAAATAGCCACAGTAAGCCGAGAGGAAGTTTTTAAGGGTTAAGGCTGCCACTGTGTGTGATAACAATATCAGAGAGTGTATCTTTAAAAATAATACACAGGATTAGATTTACTCAAACATCTGTGTTTTTTCTGATATGCAAAGAATAAGTAGCACAGATACATTGGTATTTTATAATGACACAAACAAGATTATAACCTGCAGTTGAAATGATTTTGGAACTTGATGGTTAGAAATATGTTGATACTACCAGTTGAACAGTAAAAGTGTTCTGCAGTGATCAACTATAAATCATTTCATTTTTTACACTAAAAGTAGACCTACATTCAAGTTTGGAGTAAATGCACTGTGATAGTTATGTTCTGAAAGCCCCACATTTACTCACTAAAGCAGTTTTTGAGGAAATCATGAACAATAAGGTCTGTTTTGGATAACACTGACACAATCGCTAGAAGCTACAGTCAATGTAAATATGTTACATGTACAACAAATATTTTTGTAGAATTTATTTAAGCAATGATCTCTGGTATTCTTAATGTATTTAAAGTTTGGAAAGTATTGTGATCTGTTTGCTGTGATTATTTTTAAGTTTCTGTGTGTCTGAGTTCAAGTACTTTGTTGTACACGAATAATTTGGAATCAACATTAGATTTTTATGGCAGAAATGTTGGGTGCTTTCTTAAAATTCATCATCTCTTGCAGGTAACTGTTGTGGAGATTATACTGTGAATTTTTAATTTTGACAATTCTAAATAAAATGTAGGATTTGGGATTTAAATAATGCCCATGCCACAGGAAATATGTTTTTCATTGTTTCTGCATGTGTTTAAATTCATAATGACATTATGTGGCACTTAAAGTTGGTTTTCCTAAAATGTTGTATTCACAAATCCATTGTAACAATGTTCATCTGCAGTAAGATGTCAGTGTTTGTCTGCAACTTTGCATTAGTACATTTTGTGAAAGGGGTGCACATTATGAACTGTAAACTGCGTGCTCTATGCAGGTAAACTGAGATTAAAACTTATTTTTATTAATTTCTTTAAACAAGACTACAAACAGGCAGTGAATGGGCTACTATAGGAATATGAAAAGTGAGTGTGGAGGTCAGGGAAGTTGCATTGAATAGATTATTTTTTATTTTTTATTTTTTTTTTTTATTATAAACCGTTAAGACCACAAACATACACTTGTGTATCCAATTTTAGGGGCTGCATCCGTCAAAGTCTGCCTTCCTAAACTGAATACAGTGTAACCGATTGACAGGACCTGACCTATTTTAAAGGCTCTTCCAAATACGTTTTTTCCTGAATGTGATGGATACTGCCAGAGTGTTCTTTGTGTTCCTAAAGGCCCCTTTACACTGTGTCCCGAAAAAAACAAAAGTTGACTAAACTTGAAAGTTGAAAGAACTTGTGTGTATCCTTGAGGTATAACAAACGTGTGGTGCATTTCCTCCCTCAGAAAACATTTGCTAAGTCAATTTTTCTTTTATAGGTTTGAACCCTGCGTTGTTTACATCTCTATGTTTAATAGTTAACACTATTTCTTCTTTGCCTTTGTTGGTGCATTGCTGCGTTTCTTTAGCATTGCACCTGTTGATCAGTGGAATAGTGTGAAACGATTGGACTGTTGATCGCATTGATGGCGTGCGCTTGCATGTGTCCTTGTGTGTGTGCACAAGACAAATGAAGTGGGGACCAAAATCTGACTGCTTGACATATTAACCAATCAGAATCCAGTCAGAAATGACACAGATAACACTGACACAACATTGCAAGTGCCCATAAGCATACGTACGTACCCAGTGTTGGGCAAGTTACTTCCAAAATGTAATGCATTATAGATTACTAGTTAGTGTAATTTGAGAGTAATTAGTTGTATTACTGTCTCTGAATTGTAATGCTTTACACTACTTTTGCATTACTTTTCAGTTACTTTCACCAAAATAACAGCGGAAATTTGACTTGGCAGGTAGCTTGTGAATTTCACCACCGGATCAATAAAGTCTCCTCTTTATCCACTTTAATACATCATAGATTATTCATAATATTTTGTATAATTAATATGAATATGCAAATTAACTAAAACTATAAAACTAGAGAAGAAAAGTGTACAACAGGCAAGTAGGAGAAAATGAAAATACTCATAAGTACCTTACAGTTGTATTGAAGTACGGCATAGTTACTTTCCACGGCTGATAAAATGCAATGATATTTACGTGTAGCAAGCCTAAACATTAATTCCGAACATGTCAGCAGCTCGGACACACTGCTGTCCGCGCTGATGTACCGTCACCTGTTGGGACACAGATGTTGTCCGTACCGTCTCTGGTTCTGACTCTGACCACGGGAACAGTGACGGGACAGCGTAATAACTCCTGAAAATAATGTCCATCTCCCAAATGTATCTGTCTCTGCAGTCATCTCAACCATTGAATACAGCAACAGGAAATAATACGGCTTTTTTTTTCCTCCTGAAGAAATGTTTCGCAGTGTTGGTGAATTCTTAAAAAAACAAAACACCACTAAATGTTGCGTTAAAATGCATTGTAACTCACGTTACTGAGATTGTAATGGATATATTACCGAAATGTAATTAGAAATGCGTTATATTATTATGCGTATATATTTATAGTTTAAAATCATAACAAGTTATCTCAAGACATAGATAGAGTTAGGTCTAGACCACACTAATTTACAAAGACCCAACAATTCCAGTAATTTTACCAAGAGCAAGCATTTAGTGCGACAGGAAAAAACTCCCTTTTAGGCAGAAACCTCAAGTGGTGAGGAAAACTTCCTTTTAGGGAGAAACCTCGGACAGACCCAGGCTCTTGGTAGGCGGTGTCTGACGGTGCCAGTTGGGGGTGTGATGAACAGTGGTGATTATAGTCACAATAAAGATAATGGAGCTATGACTAGAAATAGTATTTGTTGTAGTTCATGGCGTAGCAAGGCACTGCATGGCATTACAGGGTGTAGCAGGGCACTGCAAGGCGTAGCACGATCTAGAAGGGTGGAACAGGACCACGGCAACAGTTGCAATCATGATTTAGGTGCCACCCTAATCCAAGGAAAACTGTGGGGAGAAAAAACATAAGAACTCCAGGGAATAAGCTCCCTAGAGCTAAGTTAGTAACCAGCATTTATGGGACATGGATGCACTCAGATGGAAAGAGAGAGGAGCTCAATGTGTGTCAAAGGAAGTACCCCGGCAGTCTAACAGCATAATTAAGAGCTGGTCCAAGGCAAACTCTAAGGGTTGGTAGATGAATCTGACATGTATGAAGAGAAGCAGAGAAGAGAAGGGGTGATGTGTCTGGAGTTATACACCCTCCCCCGCCAGCTTATCTGATAGGCGCTTCTTATTTATTTTAGTAAAGTGTCAGTGCAATGTCTGCATTTTGAAAACATGATGCGAGTAGCTAGACAAGATAACTTATCTCTGCTTGCATATATCTTTTCTTTTTCTATCTAGAGTCCCCAAACTTTCATCTGACATGCCTCAAAATTGATAACACAGATTGCAACCAAGATTGTATTGGACCATCTCACACAATTAATTAATTGATTTTTTTGTTTAATGATGCCCTTGTAGTCTCATAGTATTTTGTAAACACTGCATTTACCAGTTGATTGGGTCCAGTTGGTCATCATTTGCCAGTAGTTGAAATATGATAAGTTGTCAATCATAACAGATTTGGAAGGTTACACATATATAGTTTACCTCTGTTATGAACTACTGCCAGCCGTTTGAACGCTAAACTTTTATTTGGATGAGGATCATGTACATTAGTTTTCTCTTTGTGAGGGTAGAGTCTCTTGGTGTACAGTACAGGTACAACCCAGTAGTCTTCAGAATGACACACTTTTGTAGGCTGTATCCTCTAAAAGAGGCAGTCGCTGTAATGGACATTTACTTTCACTAATTTAAGAATGTGAGTTTTGTAATTTTGCATATGGCCAGGGTTTTTGATTGTTGGTCCTGAAGTAGTTTTACTGATGTCTTCAATCTAATTAATTTTACTTTTAGTGCTAATTCGTTCTGAAAATCAAAATGGATGCAGCACTCCCATTTGACTCACTAATCATTTTGATAACGCAGTATTCCCAGATGTGAGTGTAAATAAACACTGAAGGTTAAGTGTTAATCATGCCAGAATATTCACCACATTTCAGTTCTGTTTCATGTTCCTTACTGTCAGTCTTTCTGTACCGGATTCTGGATTTAATACGAGGCCATTTTGCAGCAGCAGTTTTGTATTGTGTGTGAAAGACTTTGTCACAAGTTGACTGCCTTCTCCAATCGGTTCCTAAGCAGACTTTGGTCGTCGACGTCAGGGAAACACTTCATACATGTCTTATGTGGCTATCAAATGGGTGTAAGTCTTCCACACTATTCAACTACTGAATATACAGAATATGCAGATTTTCAAAGGTAAAAAGCAAAATGTATGAATAAACTAAAGTTAACGATTTGAGACTGCTGTTTTTTGTTTCTTTTGTGTGTGATTAATTTACTTTTTAACTAATTTTAGATCAAAATATGGGGTTTATACAGGCGATCATTCAATACTATTTACACAACAGCTCATTCTTATCACTATTAACACTGCATTTACCAAGTTTTAAATAAAATAAAAATGGCCATCAAATAAAAAGAGCTTGATTTTTATCAGATTATTTAAAAAGGTAAATATATACACCCCTTTTCACTCTGGCCAGCAAAGGGGCTGCAGCATTGACAGCTAATAGACAAAAGTAGAGCTTGGAAAATGTAGATTTTATTTAACTGTCTGTAAAGGGGCTGTACTCAATATTCAGAACATTAAAATAGCAGCAAACACATATTTGCTATGTAAAGATATTGTGGAGTAATGGCATCCTGAGCAGAGAATGAAGTCACACTCCCTCCGTGTGTGTTGTGACCTGAGCGTTTCTTCTTTGTTTAGAAAGCCAGTTCGGCTGCACGTGCCTTGTGCATCGGTGTCGGATGCCGAGGGTCGTGATAAAGAGTCAGTTCCAAGTATAGCACCTTTTAAAGATTATAACTTCAGTAACTGAGCCCCTAGTCTTGCATTGCCATCTCCACAGCGCTGTGGAGTAAGGTCTGGCTACACCACAGATACATTCCAGGATAGGAGAGAAAAACGCTCTGGGTTGTTTCTTTAAACCAGTCACAATCGTCTTGGGCAGCAGAATAGTCTCGGGAAGGAACTTGTTTTGTTGAAATATATGCACCCCGCAAAAGAAAAGTTAACTGTTCACACAGTACAGAAAAGTGAACTATTTAGATTAGCTGCATACATGGTTAAACCTCATTTGCTCTTACCAGTGTATCACGTGTACTTCGTTCACAGCTATCCCACCAATCGGCCCCAAAACGTCACAGTTAGAGACAGTGGCAGCGCCAGGGAGGAGCTAGGTGGTGCTGTAGCTCCCCTTATAATAGCCATAGCACCCGCCCAGCACCCCCAAGAGATGTCTGTAATTTTTTATATTTATATTTTAATGTCATGTTTGAATAGTCTTTTTCATGTTGTTAAAAATGGGAATTAAATAATAATTAAAAATATATATATATTTTAGTCTAAAATAACATGAGGCCCAAACAGGTGATCTTCTTTGGCCAACGGGCGCAGCGCCCGGTGAACCTTTGACCTTAACGCAGGGCAGCTTGTTTTTGATAGCGAATTTGGAAATTTAGCAAAGTAAAATACACCAAAATGGATCGTTTTTTGCTCCCTAAACGTCCACGTTCTGAGTCACAACCTGAAGGGAAACGATTCTTTGAAGGTGCAGACACACCGCTCGTCGTTACAGAGCCCCAGGAACAAGAAAATCCTGGGGATGAAGACGAAGGAGAATCCCCGGCAGCGGTTTCCATTGAGGATGCTAACGTTACGGTTTGTGCTGCAGGTGATATTAGCAACCATCCTCAAGAGGGCCCAAGAAGGCCAGTCCTTCTAAAATACCCCACACGGCAAGTTTTAACAAAAGTTGGATGGATCAGTATTCATGGCTGGAATACAGCGTGGCCAAAGATGCAGCATTTTGTTTTGCATGTAGGCATTTTCTGAAACGAGGGCACGGATGTCATTGCTGCATGTCATTGCTAAGTTTGATCCAGCAGTGGACAAGAAGTTAGATACTAACCCATCAAATGCCAAATACACTCACCATGATATTCGCTGATATATTTGCTGTAATGGCAGAAATGATAAGAAAGAAGATAAGTGATGAGGTGAGAGATGCAGAGTGCTCTGCTAGCCAGCATCAAACACACACTCAGTCAGTGTAATATTGATATACATCGCTGTGTCGGTCAATGCTATGACGGAGCATCTGTGATGCCAGGAGGTAATAATGGTGTGCAGGAAAAATTCAGAAAGGAGGTGCAGCAGGTGTTTTTTCTGGATCCGTGGTGCACGATCTATTCATGAGAAAACAAAAAGAGCTCGACCCGACAGCAAAACCAGTGGAACTCAAGAGACTGTGCGATACTCGCTGGGCTTCATCACGTCACATCACTCGTCAAGAAAACTCTCCCCGCTATGAGCCACCCTGCATGATGTCATCATTCAGTCAAAGATGAGAAGTTTGTTTTGCAACTCATCATGTTTGAGGATTTATTACAACAAAGTTCATGTCAGATCAGCTACAGGCCCCCAATTTTGACCTTGTTGCGGCAGAGGATTTGGCCCAGTCTGTACTTAATGCTCTATCAGAAAAGTACGGAGCCCCCCTGGTCCCACTTTGTCAAAAAAAATGAATTATAACTATCTCGTGATAATTCTTCTTCATATTTTATAGCCTATATTTATACTTTTTACATGTATATATGTCACAAAGTGGAGCCAGGCAGCCAGAGTTTTCTTATGTTGTATATACTGTGGTGTTTCGGGTGTTTTATTTTGTATTATGAATGGCTGAGACACAAGGAGGAAAGAGGAGCGGATAGAGAGCGAAAAAGAAACGTTGGGGACGGAGCACAGATAGACGGGCAGGACAGCGGAGCAGGAGCCGGAGGACAGCTGTGGATGTTTGGAGGATCGGCGCGTTGGCGTTGTGTGAGTGCAATTTGTACGGAGCCCCCCTGGTCCCACGTTGTCAAAAAAATTAATTAAAACTATCTTGTGGCCACGAGATAGTATCTTGAGGCCTCAAGATAACTATCTCGAGGCCACGAGATAATTCTTCTTCATATTTTATAGCCTATATTTATACTTTTTACATGTATATATGTCACAAAGTGGAGCCAGGCAGCCAGAGTTTTCTTATGTTGTATATAGTGTGGTGTTTCGGGTGTTTTATTTTGTATTATGAATGGCTGAGACACAAGGAGGAAAGAGGAGCGGATAGAGAGCGAAAAAGAAACGTTGGGGACGGAGCACAGATAGACGGGCAGGACAGCGGAGCCGGAGCCGGAGGACAGCTGTGGATGTTTGGAGGATCGGCGCGTTGGCGTTGTGTGAGTGCGATTTGTACGGAGCCCCCCTGGTCCCACGTTGTCAAAAAAATTAATTATAACTATCTTGTGGCCACGAGATAGTATCTTGAGGCCTCGAGATAACTATCTTGAGGCCTCGAGGAATTGTGTCTCATTCAGTCATTATCAAAATGCGCTCCCGGTATATCCCGGTGTGTTGGAGCGCGTTCCATGTTCCTCCAGCATCTCTCCTGATCATAGGCGCCGATAACTATCATGAGGCCTCAAGATAACTATCTTGAGGCCTCAAGATAACTATCTTGAGGCCTCAAGATACTATCTTGTGGCCACAAGATAGTATCTCATGGCCACAAGATAGTATCTTGAGGCCTCAAGATACTATCTCGTGGCCACAAGATAGTTATAATTATTTTTTTTGACAAAGTGGGACAAGGGGGGCTCCGTAGATTTGGGCAAAAATAGAAAATCTGATTTCAACCAGTCTATAGAGAAAGGGACTACAGTCTTTACCCTTTTCTGTTTGAGGGAGGGGGGAAGAGGGCCAGCAGCACGCAACGTCCACTCTGCTTTCCCGTTCGGGCCACAACGCCCACGCGCCGATCCGCCAAACATCCACAGCTGTCCTCCGGCTCCGGCTCCGCTGTCCTGCCCGTCTGGTTTCTTTTTCGCTCTCTATCCGCTCCTCTTTCCTCCTTATGTCTCAGCCATTCATTATCAAAATGTGGAGCGCGTTCCGTGTTCCTCCAGCATCTCTCCTGATGAGATCTGCCTCAGGTGCGCTGGGAGGAGTCTTCAGTTCTGTGCCAGGCAAACCAAAACACCACACTATATACAAAATAAAACACCCAAAACACCACACTATATACAACATAAGAAAACTGTGGCTGCCTGGCTCCACTTTGTGACATATATACATGTAAAAAGTATAAATATAGGCTATAAAATATGAAGAAGAATTATAAAGGACTATGGATATGCAGCCTACAAGATTTACATTACTGTATTAACAGAATTGTGATGAACAGTACTAGTAAATAAATAGAAGCAGAACTGCAGCAAACTATATTGCACACTGAATATTAAAACAGAGAATATTGCACAGAATGTGAAGTATTGCACTGCACTACATCTCTACACTATCTTGAGGCCTCAAGATACTATCTTGAGGCCACGAGATACTATCTTGAGGCCACGAGATGGTATCTTAAGGCCACGAGATAGTATCTTGAGGCCACAAGATAGTTATAAATAATTTTTTTGACAAAGTGGGACCAGGGGGGCTCCGTAGAAAAGTGCACAGACACTAATTGGAAAGAAATCCAACAACAAGCAGAGACTCTGTGTGCAAACACAGGCACAACACGTACGTCACGCGAGAAAAGGCAGACCCAGAAAACCTGACACCTGGAGGATTTTATTGTGGAGGCCCCGATAGAGAGAACACAGGCAGACAACACCGATGACATGAAAACGCACTCTTTCTATCCAGTTATAGACAGGTTGATGGTGGAAATGAATCTGCGTTTTTCAACAGAGACAAATTACGTAGTGAGAGGTGTGCCAACTCTCAGCCCAAAAACATCGTTTTTGGACAAACAACTTCTGCTACCGATGATGGCCCGACACTATGGTGTCAGTTAGGAAAACCTGTCAGCAGAGCTCTACCAGGTGAGGCGGCTTCTACAAAGGAAGGAAGAACAGGGACATGCCATCCACAGCACACAGGAGTTCCTATCATTAATGCGGCCATATAAAGATGCATTTATGGATCTGTACAAGTTAATATGCATAGCCCTGACACTTCCTGTCACATAAGTGAGCTGTGATCGCAGTTTTTCTTGCCTGGGCCGTGTAAAAAACCACCTGAGGAACAGCAGTGGAGACACTAGGACCAGTAATCTGGCACTTTTGGCTATAAACACGGAGAGAACGAGGACCCTTGACTGCGACAACATCATTGATGCCTTCGCACTCAATCACAGCAACAGACGTATTGTTTTGTTGTGAAGAGGTATATGGTAAGTGCTTGATATTCCCCTCTGTTGGCTATTACAAATTTAATTAATTTGGTGGTTGAAGCACACATCTTGGCTCTTCATAGTTACATCTATGATGCTCCAACAATAGGAACACTGCTGATTCATCATTAGACTAGTGTTGGTAACTGGCTGTGTGATTTCGTGATCTGAGCATTTTTGGCCGAAGCATGCACAGTGTCCGTTGCTTTCTGTTGCTGCTGTTTGCTGCTCCGTTGTATTCAGGGCTCGACTGTGACAGAATTGTGTGAAATATTATTTTCAGAGGTTTACATTGGCAGGCTTATGTATGTAGTTTTAGAAAGGCAACACACACCGTAGAGTCAATAGTGAACACGGTTGTAGACAACACTTTAAAGGAACATGAAAGGGATGGTCCTCAAACTGTTGACGTTGATGCTGGAAATGAGGTTGATGCCAGCAATGGAAATGGAGTTGCTGGTGGAAAGGATGAGGAATGAGGATCAGATTCGACCTCAAGACAGCATTTCAAATGTGCAGTCAAGGCACCATAGCTCAAGTAGCGGATCTTCAAGTAGCAGATCTTCCACCTCTTCACCCAGACGCAGGGCGAAGGCGGAACAGGCCGCACTCTTGGCTCGAGCCACTGCTTTAAAGGATAAGCATGCATTGGAGGAGCAGGAGCTCATCTTGAGGAGAAAAAGGGAGCAGCTTGAGCTGGACACTGAGATAGCTGCCACTTCTGCTAAGCTAGTAGTGCTACAGGTCGGTAGCGTTCATTCAAGGCAATCTGATGGAATGGTCTCTACAATCTGCTGTAACAACAGAATGACATAACAGCTCTCCTTGTTCAAATGCAAACGTCACAACTGCTTCCGCGCCGAGAAATTCCACTTTATGATGGAGATCCTCTAAGGTTCAACACATTTATGAAGGCGTTTGAAAACTGCGTGGAAGCAAAGACCAGCTGTAAAGGAGACTGTTTGTACTATCTTGAGCAATTTACTAGGGGGCAGCCAAGGGATATCGTGCGCAGCTGCCTTCATATGACTGCAGATAAAGGATTTGCTGTTGCCAAGAAATTGCTCAAGGAGCACTTTGGAAATGAGTTTACGATAACAGCTGCCTACATGGAAAAGGTCACAGAATGGCCAAGTATCAAAGCTGAGGACCCCAAAGTGCTTAAAGCTTATGGACTTTTCCTCCGTGAGTGTTCCAACGCTATGGATGATCTTCAGTACTTGGAGGAACTTAATATGCCAGCAAACATAAAGATTCTGAGTCAGAAGCTTCCGTATAAACTCAGAGACAAGTGGAGAGCAAAGGCATGTGAGATACTGGAGAAAACTGGTCAAAGGGCACAATTCTCAGACATTGTGAAGTATATCGAGCACCAGGTCAGAATCACTTCAGATCCAGTCTTTGGTGACATACAGGACACTTCTCCTGTTATCAAAGGAGCTATAAAAGCAAGCAAGTCACAGGTGAAACCACAGCTGAGAAGGAGCATCTTTGCAACACAGGTGGTCATTGAGGATGGATGCAAAGCAGATGCTCACAAGAATGAGGATGGATGCAGCAAACCAGATGGTAACAAGAAGGAAAAGGCTCAGAACAAAGTGACATCCTTTACCAAGACTGATTATATTTCCTGCCTGTGTTGTGCTGCTGGTAATCATGTTTTGGAACAATGTTTTAAACTGGGAAGAAAGACACACAGGGAGAAACAGGACTATCTAAAGGAGAAAGGTCTGTGTTTCAGTTGCTTGTGCACAGGACACTTGAGCAAGAATTGCGACAGGCGCATCACTTGCAACAAGTGCAACCGAACGCACCCCAGTGTTTTGCACACAGGAGAGAAGGAAAGGGTTACTCAGAAGGATCAGAAGGATGGTGAACAGAAGAATACTGAGCGGTCAAATACTTCTGACAGCTGTACAACATCCTCCGCTTGTAGTCTTACAGGGGTTAGCCACTGGAATGGAATTCTTCCCATTTTGCCTGTTAAGGTGAAGTGCTCAAAGGGAAACAAGGTTATTGAAACCTATGCTTTTCTGGACCCAGGGAGTACAGGAACTTTCTGCACCAGGAAGCTCATTGACAAGTTGAACATGGAAGGATGCAAATTCAAGATTCACATCCGCACCTTGGGCCATAATAATCAAATAGAGTCTTGAGAGAGGAGACATAAATTGTGTGAGGTCCGCACGTTCCCACAACGTAATCTAATTAAAAAAAAAAGTAAAAGGATATCTTTAAGGATATACTTTGAAATGCAATAATGGTTAATGACACTTTTCATTACATAACCTTTCACACTTACCAGACATCCTTGGAGGTTTCCCACATTTTTCTGAAACATAGATTTGAGTGATTAAAATAAGGTGAGGCACTGGCTGGAGGGCGCCCAACAGCCTTTCCTCGTCTGGACCGACCATAAAAATCTTTCCTATCTCCACACTGCCCAAAGACTTAACTCCGGCCAGGCTAGGTGGGCCCTGTTCTTCAACAGATTCAACTTCACCCTGTCCTACCGCCCCGGATCCCGCAACACAAAGCCCGATGCCCTGTCCCGTCTCCACTCCCCCGATGACCCAGTGGACCAGCCAGACCTGATTCTTCCCCGTTCCTGTCTCGTCGAGATCTTTCTGTCGAGCCCTCTGCGCTACGGTTAGCCTGTCCTCCGGCTACCACCCACAGACCAACGGGCAGACCGAGCGGGCTAACCAGGATCTGGGGGCGGCTCTCAGATGTGTGGCGTGCCGGAACCCCTCTTTGTGGAGCTGCCACCTTCCCTGGGTTGAATACGCGCACAACTCCCTTGTCAGTACTGCCACCGGGATGTCCCCATTTATGTGCGCCATGGGTTTTCAACCACCACTCTTCCCTGGCCTAGAGGAGGAGGTGGCAGTCCCGTCAGACCAGTCCCACCTTCGGCGGTGCAGACGAGTGTGGAGGGAGGCCAGGGCAGCCCTTCAGCGCACGGCTGAAATAAACGCACGGCCCGAAATAAACGCCTGGCCGACCGTGATCGGAGGCCCGCTCCAGCTTACCAGCCAGGACAGCAGGTGTGGCTCTCCTCCCAGGACCTCCCGCTTCAGAACACCTCCAAGAAGCTGGCTCCCCGGTATGTGGGCCCATACCCCATCGAGGCAGTCCTGGATACCACCGCCGTTAGGCTCAAGCTCCCCTCGCATCTCCAGATCCACCCGGTCTTCCACGTCTCTCAGATCAAGCCGGTCTCCACCAGTCCCCAGCCAGCAATGACATGTGGGGCCCAGATGGGTTAAGTAGGGGTTCCATGGTTACTGTGTGGGCATGGGCTTTGGCTGGGTGAAATCAGCGGGTCCCATGTAGGTTTTGTAGTATGAGTCCCACTGAGGAAGCCCATATGAGCTGATTACATGGGCCCCATAAGGGACAGGTATGAGCCAATTGGGCATGGGTTTGAACTGAGAACATATATATGGGTCCTGCATAGCATATTTATGGGCCAAGTGGGCATGGGTTTGATCTGGGAACACATATATGGGTCTTGAATGGCATATTTATGGGCCGAGTGGGCATGGGTTTGAACTGGGAACACATATATGGGTCCTGCATGGCATTTTTATGGGCCAAGTGGCCATGGGTTTGAACTGGGAACACATATATGGGTCCTGCATGGCATTTTTATGGGCCGAGTGGGCATGGGTTTGATCTGGGAACACATATATGGGTCCTGCATGGCACATTTATGGGCCGAGTGGGCATGGGTTTGAACTGGGAACACATATATGGGTCCTGCATGGCATTTTTATGTGCCGAGTGGGCATGGGTTTGAACTGGGAACACATATATGGGTCTTGCATGACATATGTATGTGCCGAGTGGGCATGGGTTTGATCTGGGAACACATATATGGGTCCTGCATGGCAGAGGCGCAAAGTAACTATGTAGGCCTATTGAGTTATGTAATTACTTACTGTACAATTTTTAGTAACTTGTAGTAACTCTACATTTAGGCTAATCAAGCATGTTGAGATTGAGTAATTGTAACTCAATACATTTCAAGTCACGCTAGTCACCAAAGAACAAACATTGCATACATGTAGATCTTTTGCCAAAGTCATTTTTGTTAGTCGTGCAGAAAATGAAAAATGTAACTTCCCAAAAATGTAAAAAACATCAAAATAGATCAAAGTTTACACTGTGTTGAATTATGCTGATTAGTGGACTCTCAGAAAGGTTGCAGGCCTACCATAACACTTCAAACAATAGCCCAGTCCCAGACGCCTGTCCCTTGGGGCAGAAACACATATTTAGACAAATAACTATGCTCGATATTATTGGCCGATTCAATATCGGTAAATATCGGTATCAGTTTTTGAAATGGTTTAAAATGACTAAAGTATGTCATTTTATACCTTATTGGAAAGCTTGTTTCCTCTCAAAGCGAATGCAGACAAAATTTGGGTGTAGGTTGTTGGCCAACCAGCATACACACAGGGTTTGTAGAGTAAATAAATTCTTGAGCAGGGTAGATCTAAGCCCCAATGAGTGGAATGAGTTGAATTTTTTGTTCTTGTGTGGCTATTTGTTTTCAGTTTACCTCAGTCAAAGAAATGTTCAGTTGGCATCTTCTCTCGAAGGGGTAGTAAGCACCGCACCCCCAGTTAGCCTACCGGTTGCTGGCTAGTCCTTCAAAACATTCAAATCCCCAGTATCAAGGGAGTCATGGAACAGTGGGCAGTAAGCCTATAAACGATCATATGTTTCGGTATCTGTATTGGCTAATATCGGTATCGGAAATTAAGCATCGGACAATATTGGTATATCGGATATCGGTACAAAATCAATGTCAAGCATCCCTACAAATAACCCCATACGGTTATCCACATCCCATAGATGCCTGTCCCAATGGTCTATTTGATCAAATAAAACTCTGGGATCCTATTCAAAGTTTTACGGTACTTCATTTTTGAAGATGAGGCCAAATAGCTCACAGACAGCTAGAACCTTTATGGACATGAATATGATGCATTTATTACCTCTTAGGAAATTGTAATTCAATATTTGTTAGAAAAGGACTTGCAGGAGGCCCATCATCAATCTGTCTTCCACTTCTGTGTTGTTAGATGTCCTTGGACCAAGGAGTAGCATGTGTTTCTATCAAGGTGTAGCACATACACCAACAATGACTGATGTGTTGGCTGTAAAAGGTACAGTAGATCTGTTTGAGAAAAAAATGAGGGAAAAACACTTGTTTTGTATCTAATCAATTATTAATATTTAATAGATTGTTGGCATTTTAACTTTTGGTAAAGGAAAACACACATCCAGCCCTAGTCTGGAGAAGTGACGGTGGTTAAAAGTAACTAATACTCTGAGTAGTTTACAAATTGTACTGTTACTTGAGTATTTCTCTAACACCAGTACTTTTACTTGTAACAGAGTAATATTTTAGCAATGTAACAGTACTTGTACTTGAGTACAGATTTTCAGTACTCTTTCCGCCTGTTATGCACACAACACCTAATTAGGCTCATTCATAATGAAGCCAGCGGAGCAGTTAACGTTTGTTAATTCTCTCAATTTACGAATTTTACTGTATTTAATTGTTATTTGGTCAGGCAGTTCTTAGGACATCTATAAGGGGCCTGTATGCAAAGGCCTTGTTTCGCGCTCAAAACGTTAGCAGGCCATTCGGAAAGCACTGCTGCTAGCTGTGACTTCAAGGAGAACTTCTATCAGACATTCACAAATTGAGGTAAGTTGAAATATTATTTTGCCAGAAAAATAACACTGCAGATTGTACAGTGGTCTGTATTTTTGGTTTGTGCTGTTTAATCTGATGTAGAATCTAACCAAAAGGAAAAACAGCGGGAGAGGTTGGACAATAATTAATATATCACGATAGATGGAGCTCTGAAGCAGACCTGTGCGTCGCTTAGTGTTCGCTCTCTCTGGATAAAGACGAGCAGCCGCACAGACACCAGGGGCATCGGACCGGGGGTAAAACCAATACTGATTACCAGGGCCCAAGGGGAGAGAGGGCCCTTGAAAAGTCTGGAATATATTTTATTTTATTTTAAAGGTGAGCACTAACTAGAAAACGAAATCCATGGTGCTTGTCAGGGACCAAGCAGTTAGGCATGAGAAGTCGCAAGGAGATTTTTAAAAAAGGGTTTTTTATTTTACCCACAAAAAATTCTGACAACAAATAAAGATAAAGTTTGGGCCCTTAAAAGAGGTCAAACAAACAAACTGAACTTAAGCTCTGAACATAACAAACTCAAAAATACAACTGACCTCCTATACAAGAAACAAAGGGGACTTATATACTGGGTGATCAGACCAGGTTTAACACCCAGGGGGAGACTAACAATAACACTAATATGTAAATTACAAATAACAAAAGAAAACAACTAAACACTTACTCCAAAAGAAATGTAATCTTAATTAACATTAACTGAATAAATGTACTAAAGACAATACAAATCAAAACTCAAATATCTTGAGGACAAATAAAGCTAACTCCCCCTTGACATAACAAATAGTGGTAGAGTCCAATTTAGCCACCACTCCTATAAAGCTGCTGTAGTTCCAGATGCCACCCCTTTGTCCCTGCAGCCTGCATGCCTCACTCTAGGGTGTGGAATTCGCAACACTGGTAAGCTCAAAGAAAACAGTTCTATTAGAAAACCAATCCAAAACTAATAAAGTATATATGTAAACCAAATCCAGTGCCGTGTTGTTAAGTTATTTAAAACTAAATAAATATTTACAACAAAATATATAACGTGTCTGAAAAGATATAGAAACCAATCGTAAGGAAAACAGCATGAACTAAGATAAATGTGAGTGTATGAGGTTACCGCCTTTAAGATGGCTGTGTGGCCACAGCTGTGGCCATCACAGTGCTAAACTGCTTGAATATCTCCTTGACTGTTAGCGCTAAAAAACGGACTGAGACAACCCATTGAAAGAGCAGAATATGCACTTGTTGGAGCAAAAAAGAACCTTGCTAAATTGACTTATGCTTCTTTGTTTTTAGGTGCACTGAAGAGTAATGCAATGACTCAAATGTGAAGTGGAAATGGCGCTGTTGAAGTGGTTTACCGGCGCACGTGACCGTGGAGGGGAGAGCCCAAAGAGAAAAAGGAGCGTCCACCACACTGACGCCATGAGTGTATTTTGTATTAATGTATTTTTTGGAGAGGTGTTTTTTTTTTTTTGTTTTTCAGAGATTTAAAAAAAAAAAACATTTTTGATTTATTTACCGGTATGTTGTGACATTTAAATTGTTTTTTACAGATTGTTTGTTGTTCGATGTAACAATTTTGTGTTAATGTATTTTTTTTGGAGAGATGTTTTTTTTTCAGAGATTTTTAAAAAATATATTTTTGATTTGTTTACCGGTATGTTGTGACATTTAAATTGTTTTTTAAAGATCATTTTTGTTGTTCAATTTAACAATATATTTCTTGCAGTTCAAAGCGTCAAGTGTCTTTTATTTATCTTGGACTTTTATTCATTCTTCGTTTTTCTTAGATTGCTTCCTTTAACCATTTGGCATGGTTGGGCTTAGATAGGCCTTGCATTTTCAAAGGGAATTTTTCTTATCTCCTTTGACTGCTGGTTTTACTTTTTGGTCTCTTAAGGTGCTTTTCCATTACCAGTACCTACTCGACTCGCCTCGCCTCTACTCGCTGTGCGTCCGTTTTCCATTGCAGATTTTAAGAATCGCCTCAGCGTGGCTGGTCGTCATAGCGACTGCCGTGGGCGTGGCTTAGTAGCTTGCTTTCCCATTGACAAATCCCCGCCGCATTTCCTGGTTATCCGTCTCCGTGAACAACATGATATCAAATAGATAGTTAACGTTTACTGCTCCAGATTTCCCACCGTGATCACATATATATGACTCTAGAGTCGCTACTCGCTTTGTTTCTCTCACATTTATATGACTCTAGAGTCGCTACTCGCTGCGGAGATAATCGCCGTCACTCTCTCACTTCTCCCTCGCTCACCAGCTCCCCACACGCACACATACGGCGACTCGACACACACATCACACATATTACACACACTAGTGCACCAGTATAACCATCAGGCCACTTGTATGCTACGGAGAAAGCTCTGCATGGAGCCTCAGGCAGCAAAAAAACACCGCTGGCAAAACTATTGAAAAATGCCGTCTGTCGCTGGCAATGTAGTGATCAGTGACGATTCTTTCCGACCAGTCAGCAGCCTGCAGGGTTTCACGTCCCCTTCTCGGCTCGCCTCAGCTCGCTTGGAACCTCGACTGAGGAGGTGCGAAAAAAAGTAGCTGTTAGCAGGTACCAGGTACTTTTTTTCGTAATGGAAAACCAAAAAAGGAGTCGAGGCGAGGCGAGTAGGTACCATGTAAAGGAAAAGCACCATTAGTCTTGATATTTACTATGGTGCCTCATCATTATTGTATTCAGGATCCGCCAAATAATTACAATTGTAAGTTCTTTGTTGCTGCTTATTGTTATTGATGTTATTCTGTATGAATAAGAAAATGTAAAAAATGTTTGCTTGTATGGACAAATGCAGTCTGATCCCAATGTTGATCTGCAATAAACATACTTTTCAAAAAAAAAAAGAAATAGGCCTTGCATGAATTGCCCAGTTATGACCCAAATAAGCTCCTTAGAGAGCCCACTTTAAGCCCATAGGGGCATTCATGGTTGAATCCTGGTGCAATCCCACTTTAAACCCCTTTAGTCAGGTGTGGCCCAAATGGGTCTGACATGAATTACCCAGTTAAGACCCACATAAGACCCTTACAGGTCCCACTTAAAACCCATCTGGGCATCCACGGCTGGCCCCCTTGTGGATCCCGGGTGCAAGCCCATTTTAAGCGCCCTTTAGGCAGGTGGGGCCCAAATGGGTCTGTCATGAATTGCCAGGTTAAGATCCCACATAACACCCTTATAGGTCCCTTTTAAAGCCCATCTGGGCATCCACGGCTGGATCCTGGGTGCAAACCCACTTTAAACCCCTTTGGGCAGGTGGGGCCCAAATGGGTCTGACATGAATTACCCAGTTAGGACCCACATAAGACCCTTACAGGCTCCACTTTTAGTATGTCTGGGCTTCCACGACTTGCCCCAATGTGGATCCCGGGTGCAAGCCCATAATGGGGCCCACATTTGCCGCCCATGAAGCCCTCATCTGGGCCCCACATGTCATTACTGGCTGGGTCCTCTCTCCACCCCAGGGGCCGCGCCTCCTCCTCCTCGGATAATCGACGGCCACCCGGCCTATACGGTACGCCGCCTCTTGGATGTGCGACGTAGAGGTCGGGGTTACTGGTACCTGGTGGACTGGGCTGGTTATGGCCCGAAGGAACGCTCTTGGATCCCCGCTAGCCAGATTTTGGACAAATCCCTCCTGCGTAATTTCTACAGGGCCCACCCGGACAAGCCTGGTGGCCCGCCTGGAGGCGTCCGTTGATGGGGGGGTACTGTGATGGTTGGGGTCGGCTGGCTGTGAGTTTCTGTTTTGTTTACTATTCTTTGGTTTATTTCTTGGTTGGTTTTCTCCTCTCCAGTGTTGTCCTGTTTGCCTGCCTCTCTCTCTCTCTCTCTCCCTCTGCACCTACTCTGCTCTCACCTCCCCACCGCTGCTACCAGCTGACTACACGCTCCTGCTGCCAATCAACAATCACTGCTCTCCCGCCACACACACCTGCCAGCCATCTCCAATCAAGACCAGTATTTCTACCCCGGCTCAACAGACCATCTCCGCTTGATTGTTGCTCCAGTCACTCTGGTGAACGCTAAGCCAAATGACTCTCTGAGATCCTTGTTTATTTTTCTCTCCCTTTCTATTGTCTGAATGCCTGCTTACCTATTGTGTCTCCTTCTTCCCCAGCCACCATCTCCATCTCCTGCCGTCACCGCAGTCAGCTGGCTCCACCGCACGGACCCCCCTCCCTCGGCAACCGACTCCAGCCTCTCCTCGCTCTCCCTCGGCTCTCTAGCCCCCGTGCCTCTCCCGCGGCTCCCCGGTCTCAGCTCCCTCGGTTATCTCCGCTCTCCAGTCCCTCAAGCTTCCCTTCAGCTGCTCCCTTTCCCCGGCGTCTGCCTCCCTACTTCCCCTTCATTTTTCCCTTTATTATTTCAATAAACCTTTTGTTGTGAGTTCTGCGCTTGAGTACGTTCTGTTCCCATCGTCACAAATATCACACTTGGTAGCTCAACCCTTTCCAATTTAATAACTGCTAGCACACTAGCTGGTCATGCTAGTTATCTTTTTTAGCTTGTTTAGCCTACACGTTAGCTCTTTAGGCTAGTTCATACCACCACAAGTCTGCTAGCACATTAGCTGGTCATGCTAGGTAGCCTGTTTTCCATAGGGTTAAAGTGGTTAGACTAATGACAGACATTCCTTTCTTGTTAAGAGATATAACTGGACAGTGATATTTTATTTCTTATCAATATCACACTTGGTAGCTCAACCCTTTACAATTTAATAACTGCTAGCACACTAACTGGTCATGCTAGTTATCTGTATTAGCTTATTTAGCCTACACGTTAGCTGGTCATGCTAGTTATCTTATTAGCTTGTTTAGCCTAGCTACACGTCAACTCTATAATGTTTTTGAAGACGTTCAAACTCTTGGAAGTAGGCTAAATCTTACCTGTCGTTACGATAGTGAAACTGGCAGACGTTTTTATTTTTTTTTTATTTACCATCACGTCACACTATAATGACATCACAATCAATCAACTGATTGGTTGGTTATAATGTTAATCCAGGGCAAACAACTTTGTCATTGATCCTGGACTGTTAATTACTTGGTGATATTAGATTGTGCTTCTCAGTGCAGGTAAGTCAGTCTGTTCAGTTGTTCCGCTGCTGTCTAGCACAGGTGGTGGTTCAGCTGATGCGGTGCAGGTTGGATCTTCCTTTGCCAATGGCAATAAGATTTTTGTTGACTTTTCATAGTTTGCTTTTTGTCTCTTCTGTAGAAGCTTTTGTTTCTCTTTCACTTTATTCTTCTTTTGTTCTGCGATGTAGCCTATGTCCCATAAGAAGCTCAGCAGGAGACACTCCATGTTCAAGAAGCGATGCTTGGTAACTCAACAGAGCTAGCTAGGTATCGATCGGAGTCACTGTCTTGCGCTTTCTTAAGCAGCTGTTTGACTATGTGTACTCCTTTCTCTGCTTTACGGTTTGACTGGGCATACAGAGGGCTTGAAGTCACATATTGAAAATCATATTCTTCTGCCAAATTCTGAAACTCTCTGCAACTGTACGATGGTCCATTGTCACTGTAGACAATCTTGGAAATCCCATGTCTTGCAAAGACTGACTTCATGTGTTTGATCACACAGGCCGCAGACATGGTCAGAAGCAGCGCCATCTCTGGATAGTTTGACAGGTAGTCAATTACGAGCAGGTAATTATTTCCATCCAAGTGGAACAGGTCTGTCCCAACTTTCTGCCATGGTTCCTCAGGTAAGTCTGTAATTGTCATGGGCTCTTTTGGCTGTTTTGCTTGATGTTTCAATCAGGTGACACAGCTTGAGACCAACCTGATTATGTCGGCATTGATTCCTGGCCAGCGGTGCGGGCCCTCCTCTTGCATTTTTCCATGCCGAGGTGTCCTTCATGCAACCTTTTCAGCATTTCTGGTCTCAGTGACTGAGGTACAATCCTGTTCTTTCTCAGTAGAAGCCCGTTGACCACACTCAGCTCACCTCTGATGTTGTAATACTGTTGGCATTCACCTCTTGGCCAACCCTCAATCAGAAGCTTGATGACTCTCTGTAAGCCTGTGTCTAGCTTTGTTTCAGCAGCAATCTGCTTGAATTTCATGTCAGACACTGGCAGCAACTCAGTGATCATGTTCACATGGAGATTCACATCAGTTTCTGTGGAACACTCACCCAGTTCATCACTCAGTATGTTATGTATGTATTACTGACAACACTTTCAAAGATAAAGTAGGCTACTTGCTGTACCTGAACATGGGGATTCAATATTATGTAAGCCTATAAAAAAACTACATTGAGAGTGTTAGTTATTATATACTATAACTATTCAAATATAAATGTATAACGTGTTGCTTTGTGTTAAAGAATTAGCATTTAATATTTTCTCAAGGTCATATTACACTTTTGATTCATATTAAGGCTGTGGAATGATGAAAATGACTAGGCACTATCAGTGTTGTCTGTGAAGCTTTCACAAACAACCACCAGGGGCCCATTCTTCGTACGTCGCTAACTCACTTAGCTGGATTTGATTGTTGGCGATTTGGCATGATCTTGGATTGTTTAGTTCTTCGACGCTCATCCTGGACTTGCTGTCATAGCAACAGGTGCGCAATCTTAAACCTGCTCGCGAGCAGGCTTATTTCATGTCAACAAGATTAGATCCCGGCTATATAAACGGAGGTGATATGGGAAGTCTGTCTCAGCCATGTGTTGTCCGTTTTTATGTCAGTAACCTGTGGCTGAAGGTGCCAGAATAATTCAAAGAGCTTTTCGAAGCAATCGCGTTTTGCGAGATTGATAGGATCCTTTAGCGCAGCGCGATAATCTACTGATTGAGAGATATCGTTTTTCTCGGGAGGGTCTCATCTACATTATCAACTTGTTGGAGCCACACGTTAAAAGTTTGACTCGTCGGAAAAAAAGAGAACACAATGGCATTACAATGAAAAAAATATGATCAATAACATATTGCAAAACATTACTACATTAAGTTATGCAGTTTTCACCTTCACAAGTCAAAGCAATTGACTCAATAGTTATCTGTTGGAATGACTGTACCAGCCATTTGGATTATAGACATACTTAATTTAATGCAGCAACAAATTATTTACACTGTAGCAAGATGATTTAAAACTCATTTACCTGTAATTAAGGTGTTGCTGTTACTGGTCCCTGGCTTTAGGTCTAAGGAAGAGCTGCCCCCAGGGATGCCCTCCACAATGGGTCGGTTCGCATTTAGCCCAAGGGCCAGCTCTTCTGCCGGGGTATAATGTGGGGGTGCAGGACCACCACCTGTTTTTTTATGCTCTGCCTTTTTCTTGGTTGCTGTTATAAACAGACAAACACATCATTTAAAATGTTTTTGGGTAAAAGAGACTAAACAGTAGAAGTAGAAAAGCTTACCAGTCTGAAGAATATTCTTGTACTTCACTTTTACTTGTTCCCATGTTCTAGTGGGTCCTGAGCTGGCTCTGACATTAAGCAATTATGAAATTATTAAAATACAAGAATATATACTGTAATAAGTGATATAACCATAACATGGAACACTTACGGATTTAATTTGTCTGCTTCTTTTTGCCAGCCCTCTCTCCTGGCTTTTGCAGACTTTGTGGTGTTCCGTGGAGTTTTAATTATTGTTTCAAACTCAGCATACCCTTCCAGTAATAGTTCTTGCTCTGCTGCGTTGAAAAACTGGGCACTCTTTGGCCACAGTGAGCAGCCAATAGCAGCGTTGCTGATCAAAGTTTCTGCTATCGATACATATCCCCTTTTAAACAAGTCGATGAACGCGCAATTATCTCACTAACTCAATTCAGTTATACTAATCATCAACAGCAGGTGTGTTCGAAGAACCTAATTAGCCAGATCATGATTAGCACGATGATATCATCTAGGATGTGTCATTTGATCTCGGATTTTTTAAGCAACGTACGAAGAATGGACCCCAGGTCTTTGCCAGTTCCACAATAGTAAACACAAATATGAAAGACAAGGAAAAACTGCACTGATGGTAGACAGACAGAAAGTGCAAGCTGGATTTTTATGGTTAAACTTTTGGTTACATTTGGTGAATTATTTAGCTCCCTTCCCTGTTTGTTGACACTTTTAGAGTGGTACCAATGCATGCCTGATGTTTTCCCGTTACATTTAATACCATAGTCTTCATCCTAGCAGCAAAACTGAGCTCACTACTACCTCTCATATACAACCAAGTGAAATCGCGGTCAACCCGCAATTCATTTCTAACGCGTTTAATGTTTCAAATTAACCTAACAGAAATTATTAAATACGTTAAGTTTGACAGCACTAAATGGCACGATCATTTTCATAATAATGACGCACACTCGTGTTGAGCTGACAACATGCAATTCGCTAAGATAGGGATAAAGGCAGCCTACAATGTTTCCTGCTCCTGGCACTTACCAGTATTACTGATGTGAAATTAACTCACGTCTAATGATGTCGGCCGACTCCCCTTCTTCATTTTTATTTTTACACGTAGCATATAAGTGATTGTATTTGCGCCCCCTGCTGTTGGCTGTTAATATCTCTTTAGACTTTTTTTTGTGCCGAGAACGCACAGATTGTCAGTCCGTCCCTGCCTGTAGCTCGCTCCTGTGCAGCTCCAATCAGCAGTTGGCAACTCCAAACATTTACCCACCTCACATCCGTCGTTTTCAAATGAACACCGTTAAATCCACTATGTAACAGGTCCTCTTGAACGGTTATCCAAATCGAAGCAGTTTGACCTAAATGTACTGACTAAGTCCTAAACGAAGTCTAGTACTGGTTGCTAATACGGTGTATTAGGTTCAGACATGCGCTCGAACATAGCAAACGGAGAGTTCAATGTTACAATTAACCATTCACCTCCATATATCATACAGCGGCAATAACTGACTCATAATACATGTAACCAAAACAAACCAAATTCCTCACCACGAAGGCAAGGCACAGTCGAAAACTGTTTGCTTCCCAAATCAGCAACACCTGTGTCTGGGTTTCCTCTAGGGTAAATGGCCTACCTGGGCTGACCCACAAAGCACATACAGCCCCCTAGTGGCACAGGGCAAAATTACATGAAATAATACAAAATGAATATGGATCATACATGTATGTTCAACTCCCTGAGAAGTAATACAGACATCAACGGGATCGTCGACAAAAGGAAATGCCATGTTCGAGAAAAAAACATTTCATAGTCTGCCTAACATGGTTAATAAACCAACCCTGTTTTTTTTTTTTATTCATGTGTGACAGGGTAAAGGAAATACTCATAGCCTGTTATACAATAAAGGTATTAGTAAGTAGCATGTGAGGATTCTAAAATAGCTCAGGTTAAAAGGATCGTGCACTTGGTACATAGTTCGTAGAGAGTGATAAAGTTCATATAATTGTGTTAAAATCTGTCACGCATATAAATTGTAAGAAGAATGTGTAAACATATTCATTACTTTATTTTGTGGTGCTTAAGTGTTAATCTGTGATCTACTAAATGCTCTTAATCTATGAGCCTGAGATCGATTGCTTTGGTCTCCACCCAAGTTCCCGGGGGAATCGCGGTCTTTTCCTCATTGCACTAAAGTTCTCAGCGAGGAAACACCTGCGCATCACTCTTGTGATTATTTCTCCCCTTCTTCAGGTATGTTATTGATAAAACGGAGTTCATTTAATAACTTCCTACTTTCTAACATGTCAATAGTGTTTAAGGTTTGTGTTAGTAACATTTTAAGTAAGTTAGGGTTAAGTTTGCAGAACGTAATGCGTGTGTGCGTGCGTGTGTGCGTGCGTGCGTGCGTGTGTGTGTGTGCGTGTGTGTGTGTGTGTGAGTGGAGCCCCGCTCTGGTACAGAGAAGAATAGCTCCGTACTGAGAGTAGACGCCATTTTATGTCAATTGTGAATTAACATGTACGCATTTAATATCTATTTTGCAGTGTTATCTGTATAATGTTTCAATGTGTTTCAAGCACTTTAGTGACATTTGTGATACATTTAG
>CM046787.1:9490012-9700012 GCA_025617405.1 Perca schrenkii
TGACATCAGATACAGCACGCTGTTGCACTAAAGTTAGGGAGGTTATGGAGGAAGTAAGCATTTTCGCTTTTATTTCAAAATGTTTGTGTAATGGCAGCCATAATATTAATGAACAGGTGCTGAGGAGGAGAAGAGGTACAAATTGGCTACTTTGGCCTTTTGCGGGGTTATGGCTGCAAATTCACTCCAGAGGTCTGTGTGACCGGACGACCGATTTGCACGTCAGGACCGCTACTGGCCTGCACCAGAGTTTCCTCTGGCTTTGCCCTTGCACGCCGTCACGCTCCACCACCCCGACGGTGCGGGCAAGACGGGCCGGTTTTTCACCCGACCCCGAGGGACCAGGATCCCACCTCAGCATATATGGAAGTGGCCTGAATCTGATTTGAAAAAATCTGATCTGGGCTAGATTTGAGTGTTCACACTACTTCTGAAGAAGAGAAATTGGATTTGGGCCACTTTTGCCTGCAGTCTGAACGTAGCCAAAGTGTCTCCCCTGTGCTTTCTGTCCAAGGTGGGAAATCTGTAGCAGGAAAAGTTAACCCTCTCCTTAAATTCATGTGGTTTATGGAGAAGGAGAACCAGGAAATGAGTGGGGGAAATGCAACGCTACCAAGCCACGGCCGAGCAACGTGCGTCGCCGCAACGTGTACATTTTTCTAGAGGTGCGCGTTAGGCTACGGCGTAGGCTACGGCGTAGGCTACGGCGTAGGTTTGTGTCTCCACGTACCTATGTACGTAGCAATGGCATAGATTTAACGCAGAAGTATAAATCAAGCTTAATGCTGGAGTTGCGACTTGTGTGGTCTAGACAAGAGATAATGGTTATTTCTCATTTTGGGTATCATTTGATTATCATCAGCAACATAAAAAAGTGTCATTATTTCAGTTGTATTACAGATTTATTACATATTGAAATACCAAATCAAATACACTGATATTTTGGGACTATTTGAGTAGGATTTGGAAGATAATCTGACAATACTTTCTTTTTCCTGTGTGGAAACTAAGTATCATCAGATAATAATCACCACCAAGCCTGTTCAGGTCATTCCGCTCTCTCTGGCACAGTGCCAGGGCGTTATCTTTCAGAGGATAGCAGTGAACATGTGTGTGCCTGCTTAGCTTGGAGGGGCTGTAAGATTTTTAATCCATGTATATTTGATTGGTCACCCTGCCCCCCACCAAATAATAAAATATACAAGAAACAGGACAATCTAAAAATTGCACTTTGTTAGACATCTCCCCTGAACTCTGTATCATTTTACAAAAGACATTTTCCCTTTTCTTTCTTTATTTCTCCTTTCTTTTTTCCTTCCGGAATGCCGTCTTAAAAGGTGGTTTCTGCTTTCGCCTCCATTTGTTTTCAGGAGGACTCATTCAAACACTATACTGAGCTGAGGTGACCCAATAGTGGCTGTGATATACTTCTGTCTTACTTTACCAAACATAGGGTGCTATCGTTGAACAGATCGCTGGTAGCATTACATGATAAAACAATGCCATCCCTCTGTGGGCCAGCAAGCTTTCAGACTGTAGGAACAATAGCAGCTTTGTCAGGAGTCTCTACAGCTTTGTGTGCTGTCTAAAATTATCAAAATATTTCTTCCTGTCCTACTTGATAGTGCATCTCCATACTGCCCTAACTAAATCAAATATGTCAAGTATCTCCACATATCCCCTATGATGGATTAAAGCAACATAATTGTGTTTGGAAAGTTCTGTAGGAGTCTTGGTAATGTTATGTGAGAAAGGGAGCCCCTTTGTCCAGGCAACATCAAAATAACACAGTCTGCCAATGTATTTATATTGTATTAGAAGAGCACAGACTTGTTGGTACCATTCTCAGGATTCTCAGGACTGGACTGGGACAAAACAAACTGCTTTGGTATTTTTGGCCCAGACCGGCCCCCCCATCGAACACCATCCTTGCAGTCCCCTTAAATACTGTACTATTCCCCCAAACCACTACAAAGCTGAGTAGTTGGTGCCGTGGACAAGTGTACCAGTGTGTATTCATTCGCTCTTGACTGAGTCTGAAGGTAGCATAGGCCTAAGCCGAAGCCTATTGTTATTACTCATCTTTAATAGAGGAAAATAAGAACAACCCCAGGTTTCTTTTTTATTCTTTACTTATTACTGTTCACTGCTTTTTTTTACCGTTCACTGCTTTTTTACTGTACATATTTATTATATCTTTTATCTATTCTCTGATCTATTATATCTAGCATTTTTTATATGTGTATATATATATATATATATATATATTTTTTTAAATAAAATTAAAAAAGTATGAAGTTGTCATGAACACTGCAATGCTCATCTGACAGATCATGAAATACAGCGGTGTATCACACGTCATAAATAATTGATGTTGGTCTAAAATGACAGTTCTGAGGCAAGGATGTCTCATATGCATGTTGCCTCGACTCCTCCTCCTCTTGGATCTCCTGTAGGCGGGAATAAGACAAGATGAAAGGAATAAGGGATGTACAAACAGAGAACTGGGATGGGCCTTAGAATTGTGTTTTTTTTTATGTATATTTTTCCTTTTCTAATTTACAGCTGTATAAGAGCAGCTTTGCCATTGTTTACTCCAGTCCATCTCCGAGACTCTTCCTGCAGCAGCAGACAGCTCTCCCTGCAGTATCTATCGAAGCGGAGCCTCATTATCGCTTCTTCTTCTTTCCTTTTTATAGCAGATTGGCAGATTGCAAGCATTGCATTCAAGGTTACATACAGCCTCTACTTCACCAGAGGCTTGTTGCATCTATGAGTCGTGCTCTAGCAGTTTGTCGAAATAAAAGTCCTCCACTACTTTCATGTTGGGAAAATAAATGCATGCGTTCTAAATATTGAGGGGGACACTGTCCTCTGCCCCCCCCCCCGCCATGCCTAAGCAAATTACTGTCAAGAAAAAGATTTGACTTGTTGCAAGATAAATGGAACATATTAGTCCTCCAGGAAATGAGAAGGCATTCCAGGAGCTGCCATTGGCTCATTTCCACTGGGCTTACTCAAGGGACTCTTTATCTTATCGCTTGGTCCAGGAGACAAGCTAGCAGGGGTCAGCTGTGTGACGTTTGGCCACCTTGTGCACAACTCTGAGAAAACAAAGAGGCTCTTTCTGATAGCCTTAGTCCCGATACCATAAGCAGCTGTTAGATGCACCGTTTTATCAAGACTTCATTTCGTCGTGAAAGCACTTCTTGCCAGATGCACAGGCCACTGAGGCAGAACATTGCTGGCATCCCAGCCTCTCTCTGTTCCACTGCTGCCTGCTCTGATACAGCCTCTCTCAAACACTTCTTTGAAATCACATACTTTATTTTTTGTATACTTTATAATCACATACTTCAACATTGTTGTTATGGAATCAATTTAACGTACTTAGGGCCAGATTTACTAACACTGGCGCAGTTTGCGCTGCGTCTGTTTATGCGAGTTCGGTAATAGCGCACGATATGCTTCCGCATTTTGCGTAGTATTTATCAACCCTGACACCCATCAGGCAATCCGCGTCTTTCTCCGCCCACTATACCGTAAATTGCGCTGTAACAAAGCGCTACTGGTGCTATGATATGGCTGGGTGCAGACTGCGATATTCCCACAGCTGATGCTATGACTGTTTGAAATGATCCTGATGCCAATATTTGTAATGTAGCGAGGAGTTTAACAACTGCTGGAATGGGATGTGAACACTGAGTGGGAGACTCAATTTCATCTTTGATTTCTTCCTGCTGCTTGATCTGTAACGCTAAATGATGTTGTGTTCACTGACAAAGTGTGATTCTTGTGTTAACGATATTTTCAGCCTCGCCTATGTCTTTGTCTTGCTCAGATTACTGTTGCCATTTCACCAGCGGCATAAAGGTCTACGAGGAAACTCGATTGCGGCTGGTTCAGACCTGCTTTAAAGAGGCGGAGAATTTCCCCCGCAGAATAGAGGCGCGCTCCTACTGACAGTCTTTGTAAATACCACAGAATATATAATTAGGCGCACTTTGCGCTTATCCTCCCACCTTTTTGGGTGGAACTCCCACTTTCCCCATGACCCTCCCACGAACGCATATTGAAAGCGCAACTCGTCTCTTCTCGCTCATGTGGCAGGCAATCTGCGATTTTACCCAAGTGCGCCCCGTTTGTAAATAGCCCGCATCGGTTACGTCCGTCTTTGCAGTAGTAGTGTATAGCGCAATTTTGTTTTAAATGTTCTGCCATATGAACGAAAGTGCCATAACATTTGTTCTGCAAACACTTAACATCAGCATTTTGTTTATACAGTAGCAGTTAAATAAAATATTTAGTGTAAATCTCAATTTAAACAATGTATTCAAAGCAAATAGAAAATTAAAGCTTATTGCCACTGCCAGGGCATTCATGTTATCCTGTTTGTTATATATATATATATATATTAAAAAAACAAAATCCTGAGCCACAATCATAACATTAAACCTGTAACTCTGAGGTAATTATGGTTACCCAGTGATGTCCAGTAGTCCCCAGTGAACAGCGGGTGAACGTTGTAAAGTTGTCACTTTTGCAGTCCTCTCCTTTTCATACAACTCGTGTATTCTTCTTGTGATGATGATGGCCATGTAAAAGTTCTGTACCCTTCTCCATGTTTGTTTATCCGCCAATTCTTTTCTTTTCTAGTTCCTGTAAATTGGGATGCAATCAGCAACAGACTTTTACAAAATCAAAGCCTGTGAGCAACAGACTTTTACAATAATAAATTAATTAATGAGTTAACGCGATAATAATGCGTTAACCCAGCCCTAATAAATATTAAACTGTAGATTAAAAAAAAACATGTAAGTACATTGTGATTTGTATCTGATATATATGTTGGCCCTGAACACATAGCAGGTATGGAGTGGAAGTGTCTGTCTGAAGAAATGCTGCTGTGGAGCCTAGTATCACACACACGGACAGATGTGGAACTCGATCACACTTAAATGACTGAGATGCCAATTCAAACGTCGTCAGACAAACCAGAATTAAAAGCCTAGTTCAGCCACATTACACAAAAACATATTCTCTCACTTACCTCTACATAGTTTTGGTATTATTTTGTCAAGGTTCTGAGGTATCTGTATGTGAGGTTTCTGCCTCTACAGTGCAATTCAGGTGAAAAGGATTTAGTTTATATTGCTCAAAGCAATGCCTTTGATCAATGCCTGATGTCTGATATTTCTCGGTCTGAGATTTTGCGTTTGCCTGCCAGTCTCTATTGTATTTTGTCTTTATTGATGCTCTTTTTACCTGTTTGTCTGACATGGTCTGAACTTATATCTCTTTCACGGCTCTTGTGCGGCTGTTGTTAAGACTGTTCTTGGCCTGCTTGCAGGTCTGTATTTTCTGTAGAGAGATCCACCCCTTGTGCTGTCTGGTTTTCCTCCCACATGTCCTGGCATGCCCCTATCCATGCCTTCTTTATTTTTGCCATCTCTGGTCCATGGTTTGATCTTGTTCTTCCAGATTGTTTAGGGGGTGGAACCTGTTTTAAAGGCGGATTTGTAATTGTTCTGATCTTGAAGGAGGCTGGTCTTTGAAATTGGTCCAGTATTACTGTAAGCAGTATTACTGAAACAAGCTGCAATAATGTTAATGGAAGAGATGTATAGTAATGAAGTAGAACTACTTCAATACTGTACTTAAGTACTAAAAGGCTGTATCTGTACTCTACTGGAGTATTATTTTTTTCTCCTACTTCCACTTTTACTTCAGTACACATTTTCAATGAGTTTAATACTTTTACTCAGATCCATTTTTTATGTGCTGCATCGTTACTCGTTACTAGGGCTGCACGATATTTTATTTCATTGTCTACATCGCCACGTGCGCATGCACGATAATCACATCGCAGGACGTGATGTTGACGCTTAAACTTTTTTGCTGCTTGATTGAAAAGTAAACTTTCACCGTTCTCCTTTTACATGATTGTTACCGGCCGAGCCTTCCCCTTTGAGACAGGTGATCATGTGGGCAACATGTGAATGTAACGGAAAGTTAGTCTGACGGGGTTTGTTATGGGAAGTGAGGCTCTCCGTGTGTAGGAAAGTACGGTAAGCAGCAGCTGCCGCTGACACAGTGATGCACATTCCCATGGGTACTGAAGCTACAGTAGAAAGTGTTTTATGTTCTCTACAAAGATGAACTAAATCACCTAAATTAATGCAATGTTATCACGACAGCTCCCAGACATTTTTCACCACAGAAAGCTGCTACCAGTCAGGCTAAAGCTAATATAGTTAGCCTAAAGAAAAAGTCCCAACTAACTTACGGTTTGGAGCCGCGACGCTGGAAACATAACACCAATCTACAACAGCAGTCTGTGTCTGATATAGCGTAATTTACTGAAGTGTTCTTGGATACACAGTTTGTTGCTAATGCGTGACATGCAGGTCTGCATGCACAGCAAACCACCAATCACAATCTATGTTGATCAATTTATCAAAAAACCAAAGCAGGACCCGCTAGTTGACCACAACCTAAAATTTAGAGGAAGCAATATGCATGCATTATTAATATCATTCACTTTAGCCTGGATTGATTGTATTATATGAATAGGGTACAATGGTGTCATGTGAGTCAACCAGTGTATTTAACTACCTAATTTCCCTCTCCAAAATCACTTCAGAAGAATAGTCACAGCGCTTACTTGCTTTGGTGTTTGTAAAGCATTAAAGTTCATCATAGAATGGTTCACATTAGAAAAGTTCCTTTTTCACTTTTATTTTCTATGTAGATGCACTCCTCTACAAAATCACCCCGGTAGTGTTGATTGATTTATTATTTTGATTTTATTTGTTTTTCATATTGCAATATATATTGCAGGAAAGAAAATATCGCAATGTAAGTTTTTTCCAAAGGCCTAGGCTTCTTTAGGCTAAATATTTGAAATAATATAAACAATATGATATTCAAACGTTTGACTATATAACACAATACTTGTACTTTTACTTTCAGTACTTGAGTAGTACATTTGAAAATAAACTATTTGCAATACTTAAGTACAAAAAATGTTGAATACTTTAGTACTTCCACTTAAGTGTGGTGCTTAAAGAGCACTTCAACTTCTACTCAAGTCACTTTTTTGATAGAGCACTTGTACTTTTACTCAAGTCAGGGTCTCTAGTACTTTATACATGTCTGGTTATTGGGCAATTGCGCACCTTCAATTTACATCCACAAAAAGTGCTGTTTTACCACTGACAGCTCAGATTATTGCTTTAAGTGTCGCCAACATTATGGAAAGGATTCCTACAGAGGTATCTTTTTGTTAAAGAGTAAAATTTGTTTTGTTTAACATCAAAAACCCGGAAATTGCTATTGCCAAACAAAACCAGACTTGGACACCTTCCACTTCCAAAGCTTGCTGTATACTTTTCATAAATGTTTCAGTAATCATTTTTGTAACACTAAGCAGATTGGTCCACCTAGCTTGACCAGAGCCCCGTTAGCCAGCATGTTTCTGGGTGTATCCAGGTAATTATCTAAATAACATAACCATAACATAACCAAATGTACATAGGCTGTTCGTTAGTACCAAATAAATCTGTGGATTATCCTGAATAGCTGGGACACTCAGGTGAACATTATGGTTAAAATACTGTCAATATATTGTTGTATATTTCACAGGGTAAATAATATTGACAACCTGCATAATTATCACACATGACCAGGTAAAATAAAAAAAGGTTAAAGAGGAAAGGTCAGGAACTGAGATTGACTGACCTGCACTGATATGACTGAATGGCACAGTGTAACATTAAGGTCACACAGTCATTACCCACACACCCTAAGCAAATCTATGAAAATCCCTGCCCACTTATCCACTGATGAGTTTTTTTTTCCCTCTTTAACAAACACAGTCCTTCATTTTACAGTTGTTTATGCTCAGTCTCTTGGGTTTTTATTTTTCAGTGTAAATGTATGCAGTTGGAGTGTTTTCACTACATAAAATAACTGTTATTCTAGAGATTGTCTTTAACTGTAAGACTGATTCTGGTAGCTTTACTTTAGATTTACACTATGTTAGCAATAGTTTGATTTGGGTTTGAATGTTGTTTAGTTGAAGTTCTGTATTCAGAACTTTTTTCATGGCTGTTATTTTCTAAACTAGTGTGTGTACAATATGTTTGTGTTTCCCAACCTGTCCTGCCATGGCACACTGTTTCTCCCCATATACCCATCTTCAACTTTAGTATCACTTATTCTCAGTGTGATACCTCAGCATGTTTAATGGACATAAATATGACAATGTCCTCATCGAGTGCAGTGTTCTTAAAGGTCCCATGACATGGTGCTCTTTGGATACTTTTATATAGGCCTTAGTGGTCCCCTAATACTGTATCTGAAGTCTCTTTCCTGAAATTCAGCCTTGGTGCAGAATTTCAGCCATTAGAGCCAGTCCCACAATGAGCTTTCCTTAGGATGTGCCATTTCTGTGTCTGTAGCTATTGAGGAGGAGAGAGGAGGGGTGGCCTTGACCAACTGCCACTTTGCTTGTTTGAAAGCCATGATGTCTCTCTCTCATGGGTGGGCCAAATTCTCTGGGCTTATGACCTCAAGGAGCAAGATTCCAGATCGGCCCATCTGAGCTTTCATTTTCTCAAAGGCAGAGCAGGATACCCAGGGCTTGGTTTACACCTATCACCATTTCTAGCCACTGGGGGACCATAGGCAGGCTGGGGGAACGCATATTAATGTTAAAAACCTCATAAAGTGAAATTTTCATGCCATGGGACCTTTAAAGCTGCAGTGGGTAAAAAAAAAAAAAAAAAAACTCCCAGAATTTGATATAGAGTGAGACCTCTTCCTGCATCTCTTCCATCTTTGTCGCACGGGCAATGCATGCGCAGCCAACAGCCAATAGGAACTATCTCTCTCACTCTCTCTCTGAAATGACCTGTGATTGGCCAAAGTCTCTCCTGATGGCTAGATTTTCTGAAGACATGCAAGTTTTCCCTGAAACTTTAGTCAATTCCAGTGTTGTCGTTGTTGATGTAAATCCATAAGAGTTCTTTGGATGCCTATAAGTGTTAGCAGGTAGACGTGTCCGTCGTATGTGGTTGTTGCCTTAACAGAAATAAGTTGGCCACTTATAATGTCCTCTGAGGCTCTCACGATCCCAGAGTCAGACCGCAGGGACAATCCAGTTCGCACATGAAGATCATTCAGATCCAGCCAATCTGACCAGACCAGAACACCCTCCACCCACATTCATATGGTTGGTATGGCATGTAGTTGGTAAATCAGGCTCAAAACGGATCTTGAAGAATGCAAACACACGGCCGAGGAGTAAACCTCTATATATGTGCATCTGCTCTACCAACTGAGCTAAGCCGGCCACTGGATTCATAAAATTTGAATGAAAATAATAATAAGCGCCAACATTTAGATATATATATATGTATATATATATATATATATATATATATATATATATATATATATATATATATATATATATATATATATATATATATATATATATATATACATATATGAAATGTTAAGTGTGGAATTAAAGCCAATGACAGTCCTCACACAACAATAATTGCACTCATTATTGTGATTGTCGGCTGGCTGTGAGTTTTTGTTTTGTTTTCTAGTTTCCTAGTTCCTATTTTGTTTTCCACTGTCAGTTTCTCTGTTGGCCCTGCCTCTCTGTGTCTCCAGTGTTTCTCCCCTTTCCCCTCCTGCCTGCCACTGCCAGCTGATTACACACACCTGTTCAGCATTCCACCATCACCTCTCCGGTCGTGCACACCTGCAAGCCATCTACAATCAAGCCCAGTATTTGAACACCAGATCCATTCACCGTCTTTGCTTGATCATTGTCTCAGCCACTTGGGTGAAACTTGCTACAAGCTCACTTAGAAAAACTCAGTACTTACCTGTCCCTGTCTATACCTTGTATCTTACCTCTCTTTGTGTTTTTTTCCTGCAGTCATCATCTCCAAACCACTCCATTGTCTCCAGTCAGCTGGCCTCACCATTCAGTCCCCTCCTCACGGCTCCCTGCTCCATCCTGCCTTCACTCCTGCTTCCAGTCTTCCCCTCTCCTGCTCCCCGGACTCCAGTGCCTCCTCCTCGGTTCCCTCGACCCCGGCTTCCCCGAGCTCCCTTCGCCATCCTACTCAGCCCTTGAGTCCCTCGCCATCCTATCCCCAATCTTCGAGTCCCTCGCCATCCTACCCTAGCCCTCGAGTCCCTCGCCATCCTATCCCCGCCTCCGTGCCCTCACTCCTGTCCTTGGCGTCCGCCTCCCCACACCTCCTTCCCTATTATTATTATTATTATTATTATTATTATTATTATTATTTAAAATAAACTTTTTGGTTGAGCTGTGCATTTGGGTCATTCTGTCTCCCTTGTAACAATTATCAGTTCCAGGCCAAGTTTACCATGACAAATATTCAGGGCAGTAATATTAAATTATGTTAATTTATCACTATTCTGTTTAATAATATATTTAATATAATTTAGACTCCCTTGAGCCATGCTCTCATGCTCTTAGATTTTACGAATGTGGTGAACTGGGTCCAGCTTTAGACAGACCGACCTGACAGAACCATGCCATCTCGGTACAATTATAAGTTCTGACCACTCTACAACCAGCTGCTTTCAAAGAGAACCAGGTAGTGTAGTGTATTTTATATGATTAGCACTGTTTAATGTTTACTTTTCTATTATATTTATATATAATTATTATTATTACTTACACCTCTCTAATATAATTATTCTGTTAAATTCTATTCTAGGTCTGAGATATCACTGAGTTCATTTAATTAATGAATCAGTTGTGGAGGCTACTGGACTGCCAGTGGCAGTGTTTGAGCCTCAGATGGCAGGCTGTTGAATAATAATGTGCTATAGCATAATACGGCACAGAAGAGCTTCCTCCTTTCCCCCAGCCTGAAGATCCTAACCCCCACCCCCTCCACAAAGCACATCTGCTGGCAGCAGGGATCGGTGAAAATGTGAGGCGTTTGTGAAGAGGAGATCTTTTTAAGATCTTTTAAGGCTGTTAATATTTCACACAGAACTAACCTTATTTGTCTGCTACGTTATTAACTGCTGCTGGTCACTCGTCATCACCCACGGCACCATTCAACTCTGGAAATAAATAACAAAGTGAATAATTACAAACTTAGCCTCCTTTGCTCTTTCACTAAAATGTTTCTTGTATGCTTAATCTAGAGCAGGGGTCGGCAACCTTTTTGATATGAAGTGTCCTTTTAAAAAATACTTATACTAATACTAATTAGTGTGCCATGTCAACATTAAGTTTAATTATGACATCACACAAAAACTGAATATCCAGGTAATCTGTAATTGTATTCCATAGCAACATTTGATAACATTTATTTCCGATAATCAGGACATTGTAATTATACACTCACCTAAAGAATTATTAGGAACACCTGTTCAATTTCATGTTAATGAAATTATCTAATCAACCAATCATGTGGCAGCTGCTTCAATGCATTTAGGGGTGTGGTCCAGGTCTAGACAATCTCCTGAACTCCAAATAGTGCAGCAGATTAATGGTTGGGATTAATTATTTCAAGAGAATCGTTCAAATTGGTATACAAGCATGAAATTTGGCACAGATACTCTCTAAGGGTCACTTTTTGGGAAAAAGGCGTTGGCCACCCAAAAATTCTATATGGCGGCCATTTTTCAAGATGGCTGCTATTTCTGTCAAACGCTCATTATGTCCATCGTTCAAACAGTGATGTAGACATAAACTTTTGTGAAAATACTCTCTTAAGAATGTCTTTTTGGAAAACGGTGCTTGTCCCTCAAAAATTCAAGATGGCAACCATTTTTTAAGATGGCCGCCATTTCTCTTGAATCCTTACATACATTTTTCAAATGATGATGCTATCATCAAATTTGGTACAAATATTCTTCAACGAACATTCTCATGGAAAAAGGTGTGTGCCACTCAAAAATTCAAGATGGTGACCATTTTCAAGATGGCCACCATTTCTGTCAGAGCTCAATTTAATGTGTTAAGGAAGGTTTTGTTTTGTAAAACAGTGGCCCTTCCTCTCTGTGGACTGCACCTTGCCGTGGTGGAGAGGCTGGTGTACGCCAATCAACCTGAGAGCTATGCCGGCGGGGATTTTATATCCCTGGCAAATTGAGCTAAGCAGACATTATGACTATTTTACAGAAATGGTGGCCATCTTGAAA
Organism: Perca schrenkii; assembly: GCA_025617405.1. NCBI lineage: Eukaryota > Metazoa > Chordata > Actinopteri > Perciformes > Percidae > Perca > Perca schrenkii. Next base: position 9,502,226 of record CM046787.1, read on the forward strand.
ATGGTCGCCATCCTCCCATCCTTTCTGCCTAATTTTATGCTTGCATCATCATTTGAACAATTTAAATAATTAATATTCGATGGCCATCTTTAAAAATGATGGCCAGCTTGAATTTTTGAGGGACAAGCATCTAATTCCATTAACATGTCCTTTAGAGAGTACTTGTATCAAATTTTATGCTTGGATCACTGTTTGAATAATTGATATAATAAGCATTGAATAGCAATTATATAATAATAATAATTAATATTCGGTGGCCATCTTGAAAAATCACCATATTGAATTTTTGAGTGGCCAACGCCTTTTTCCAAAATAGTGGCCCTAAGGGAGTATCTGTGCCAAAATTCATGCTTATATACCAAAGTGAACGATTGTTTTACTAATCTGCTGCACTAAAACTGAATGTCAGAATGGGAAAGAAAGGTGATCTAAGCAACTTTGAGCGTGGCATGGTTGTTGGTGCCAGACTGGCTGGTCTGAGTATTTCACAATCTGCTCAGTTACTGGGATTTTCACGCGCAACCATTTCTAGGGTTTAGAAAGAATGGACTGCAAAAGGAAAAACATCCAGGATTCTGCAGTCCTGGGGGGGCGAAAATGCCTTGTTGATGCTAGAGGTCAGAGGATAATGGGCCGACTGATTCCAGCTGATAGAAGATCAACTTTGACTCAAATAACCACTTGTTACAACCGAGGTATGCAGCAAAGCATTTGTGAAGCCACAACACGCACAACCTTGAGGCGGATGGGCTACACCAGCAGAAGACCCCACCGGGTAACACTCATCTCCCTAAAAATAGGAAAATGAGGCTAGAATTTGCACGAGCTCACAAAAATTGGACAGTTGAAGACTGTAAAAATGTTGTCTGGTCTGATGAGTCTTGATTTCTGTTGAGACATTCACATAGTAGACTCAGAATTTGGCGTAAACAGAATGAGAACATGGATCCGTCATGCCTTGTTACCACTGGGCAGGCTGCTGGTGGTGGTGTAATGGTGTGGGGGATGTTTTCTTGGCACACTTTAGGCCCCTTAGTACCAATTGGGCATCATTTATATACCACAGCCTGTCCATCCCTTTATGACCACCATGTACCCATCCTCGGATGGCTACTTCCAGCAGGATAATGCACCATGTCACAAAGCTTGAATCATTTCAAATTGGTTTCTTGAGCATGGCAATGAGTTCGGTGTACTAAAATGGCCCCCACAGTCACCAGATCTCAACCCAATAGAACATCTTTGGGATGTGGTGGAACGGGAGCGTGCCCTGGATGTGCATCCCACAAATCTCCATCAACTGCAAGATGCTGTCCTATCAATATGGGCCAACATTTCTAAAGAATGCTTCCAGCACCTTGTTGAATCAATGCCACAAAGAATTAAGGCAGTTCTGAAGGCGAAAAGGGGTCAAACGCGGTATTCATATGGTGTTCCTAATAATCCTTTAGGTGAGTGTATATGGAGTATGATACAAGGCTGCCATCCTTATGAAAACATCCACATCTGAGTTAAAATCATTAACCTTACCAACATTACACCAATCTTGTTTATCATCTTAAACTTCATCCAGTTAAATGTCAAAAAAGGAGAATTAAGAGTAACAAACAGAAATATGACAACTATACAATAATGCTGCCATGCTTATGAAACATCCACATCTGAGTTGAAATCATTAATCTTGTCAGCAATACATTTAATACTTTTTACATTTATATGCACAGTTCCCATTTCGCATACTGCTTGCAATTATATTCCCTCATTTCAAAAAAGGTTAAAATGGCAGCAAATGTCACAAAGGGAGAATTAAGTGTAACAAACACTATACAAGAATGCTGCCATGAAAACATCCATATCTGAGATGAAAAAAAGAGACTGGGACAGAGACCTTGTGTAAAGTCATATGTGCTACATTAAATAGATGCCTACCAGTCAATGTGATCCCTGGCCCTGCTTTTCTTTACTGAGCTCCATAATATGGGGTTCATACTTAGTCACTTTAAAGTGCTCATATTATGCTCATTTTCGGGGTTCATAATTGTATTTAGAGGTTGTACCAGAATAGGTTTATGTGGTTTAATTTTCAGAAAACACCATATTTTTGTTGTACTGCACATTGCTACAGCTCCTCTTTTCACTATGTGTGTTGAGCTCTCTGTTTTAGCTACAGAGTGAGACATCTCACTTCTGTACCATCTTTTTTGGGAGTCGCACATGTGCAGTAAGTACTGCTAGCTTGTCAATTGCAGAGTATGAGGGAGTGCCAAGCTAGCGGCTAGGCGAGCATTATAACGTGTGTTACAAAGTGACTCACATTTGTCACGGAAGTAAATGCTGGACTACAACAGAGCTGTTTTGGAGCAGTGTTTTCTCTGGAAGAGTACCTTTGGGGTGGACTATGGATTTTTTCACTTTTTAAACCTATAACGTGCACAAAAAGATATAAAACACACTAAAGGAAAGGGGAAAAGCCAAAAAGCATAATATGAGCACTTTAAGTTGCACACAAGCTTCGGAGTGGTCAGTCAAACGACTGTGGGAGGGGCTGAGCAAGCTCTTCATATGTCAGAATATCTGCTCACAGAGATATGTTGATCCGAAGACTGTCAGCAAAGCCAATGCAATGTTCCTGAGACAGCAACATTTCTCTGGTACAGATATCAAGCAGGTGAAGATGCAAGTTCCATGATTTTGCCTTGCGGCGGTTTCCAGCTGTTTCCGTAGCTCTGCAAACTTTGTCACCCACAGTGTTGAACTTTTCAGCTCAATCAGTTGTGTTTCCATGTCCTGTATATCCAGTCAATCCATCAGAGATAAATCCAGTTCATGTCCATCAAAGCTATTGGGTTTAATCAAGAATGAGAACATGGGTCCATACTTCTGAAATTCCCGAAATCATGTTGTAAACTCAGACTCAAGCCCGCTGATGTAGTTGCATATTTTAGCAGTACTGATGCTGTGCAGCTCCCTTAAGTGTCTGAAATAGCGGAAAGTGTGTTCGAAGTTTTCCTTGAAGCAGCAGAGTTTAGTAAATATCAATGATCAAAATGAAAACGAATAAAGACTGTTTGAGAATTAAACCAAACTCTGGTCTTTGAGCATTTATTATATTTTGCAAAATAGAGAAACACAGATTCACAGGTACACGCAGCACGACTGAATGAGCATTTCTAAACTAAAATCTAAACATCAAAACATCATATAGTCAAAACCTCTGTTAAGCCACCCCTCTAACTTTATCTTTTAGCCTGGCCATAGTTGAAAAGAGGACATCATGAAAAGTCAAACCATCCTCACCTTCCCCTCTGCTCTCTGTTCCCAACATTAGCCTAAACAACAGTTTATCTCAGGAGGCAGAAGGAGACACGGTTTGTGGCCTCCTCGACTTTGTCTGCTAAAAGTTAAACAAAATGAGAAGCTAGAGTTCATGGCTGCAGCTGTCCCTCTCTGGTCTTTAAGAGTCTAAGAGGAAGGAACAGCATTTTGTGGAGGTTTAAAACAATCTTTAAACAAATGGTTAAAATCATTAATCAATAATGGTTCAAATAAAATTTGCCCCCACAAGTGGAGGTGACAATGTTGCTTGAAAAAATTGTCAGCTTTCCAACAAAAGCAGCCCATGTGTCGTACATGTCCAAAACTGTTTGCCCTGCACCTTGCAGGTGGAGATTAAGCTCGTTGAGGTGTCCCGTAATGTCCGTGAGAAACGGCAAGTTTCACAACCCACACCTCGTCCTGCAGTTCAGGATAGTCTTGGCCTTTTTCCATTCAGGAAGGCCTTTATAGCATCAAAGCAGCCGACAAACCACTCCAAAACTTTCCCGCAGCTTAGCCACCTGACTGCTGTGTGGAGAGGGATCTTTGTATGCGCAGTTCATTTCCTCGAGCAGATCGCTTAACTATGAAGTTAACAACTTTCACCACTGTAGCCATAACCTCATTAAGATCTGAATTTGACATTTAATACACCAGATTTTCTTGGTGTATTATGCAGTGAAGTTTCATGATGGGGTGACCAACTTGTTCCTTGATTAATGTGACTGCTCCCCACTGTTTCCTGACCATCCCTCGCTCCTCAAAATGCTCCAGAAAAATTCTGGCTATGTTCAAATTCAATTCAATTTTATTTATAGTATCAAATCATAACAAGAGTTATCTCAAGACACTTTACAGATAGAGTAGGTCAAGACCACACTCTATAATTTACAAAGACCCAACAATTCCAGTAATTCCCCCAAGAGCAAGCTTTTAGTGTGACAGTGGCGAGGAAAATCTTCCTTTTAGGGAGAAACCTCGGGTGGTGAGGAAAACTTCCTTTTAGGGAAAAACCTCGGACAGACCCAGGCTCTTGGTAGGCTGTGTCTGACGGTGCCGGTTGGGGTTGTGATGAACAGTGGCAATAATAGTCTCAATAAAGATAATGCAACTATGACTACAAATAGTAATTATAGTAGATACTGGCATAGCAGGGCACTGCAGGGCATAACAGGACATAGCAGGGCACTGCAAAACATAGCAGGGTGTAGCAGGGCATAGCAGGGCGTGAAGCAGGACCACGGCGACAGCTGCGACAGGTGGCACCCTAATTTCTTCGATGCGTCGTTCAACACTTCTGGCTGACATGGGTCTTTTATTCTTGATTTTATTGTCTCCTTGTTTGGTAAGCCATCAAACAAAACATCTGAGCTACAGATGAAAGCCTCCTTTATATATTCTCCATCAGTTAATGGCTTTCTCCATTTTGCAATGCAATTAGCAATGTGATAGCCAGAGGTGGGTAGAGTAGCCAAAAATTGTACTCAAGTAAAAGTACTGTTACTTCAGAATAATATGACTCAAGTAAAAGTAAAAAGTAGTCATCCAAATAATTACTTGAGTAAGAGTAAAAAAGTACTTGGTGAAAAAACTACTCAAGTACTGAGTAACTGTTGAGTAACGTCTGATTTATTTTTAACACAAGCATTCAATCAGACGGATAAAAATACTAAATAATCATCTTTAGGGAAATTATAGTTCATCCAATCAATTAAATCAATTTAAATTAATTAATGAATTACAAAATAGTTTAAATTAAAAAAATTCAGGTAAATACAAGTACTTAAAAAATAAAATCAATAAAATAATAATACATAAAAAAAATACATAAGCACAAGTAACACAAATTTCCAAACCTTTATACTTTTTTTTACCAGACTCTGCAGGCAGAACTAGAACAAGGTAATGTAGCTGCTGTTTGGTACTTTTACTAAGGTGAACATGCTTTCATTCACAAAGGTGGATCACTTGTTATCGGGTTCAATCGCCGTGGTAACTTATGCTGGACGCCTAACCTGGTCGGGAGCAAGTTAAGTTGGAGATCAGAGATCAACTGGTGTGAAAGCAAGCCTACTGACCAATCAATACTCCACTGATAACGGCTTCACCGTTCTTAGAAGATCAGGTGGAGCTCGGTGCGCGGAGAGAGAGAGGGGGAGAGAGAGAGAGAGACGGGGAGAGAGAAAAAGAGAGGGGTGTGCTCATACAAAAAATATTTAGAGACCGACAGCCCCGTTAACATTCCCTGATGTCGATATTTGCCGTGTGTAATGCTTACAGCGGTTTTATGTTTTTTATTTGCTCTCATGATCGCTCTCACTGCCATGGTTGCAACTGAAATAAAAGGCTAAAGCAACGACAGTTTATGGAAAGTACAAGTGTAATTATGGTCAGATCTTGTGCCTGACTGATGGGGAAGTGATATTGATACGAGTTGTGCGCATCTACCGCGTCGGCAATTTGTTTTTTGCCAGCTTTCATTCCCGTTTTAGGAAGCAGCGACTGTATTGCGTTTTGCCTGTAAAACCATGTATGTGTTCATTTTTATGTAGAATTATAGTTTGCTCTTCTTATGTAAAATATGTGGCTATTGTTGGTCATGTTGTGCAAACATCACCTCTTTTATGTGAACAGGCGCCGCTGGATTGGGAAACCCTGGGTTGGTTGAACTAGTTGATAACCACCATCATGACACAGTTTATGCGGGACCGCTGTGGTTAGGTTAGGTGAAGCCGGGTAACTGAAATAAATCCAGGGCATGTTGATCTTGCTTCGTAGTACAGGGCTCGGTTCCTCCTCGTCTGTGACGTTTCTGACATTGCCATTTTTGTTTTGCTGCGACTGTAAAAGCTAACCCATCCCGCTGCTAGGTTTGAGGAAGGTGACGAGACTGCACAACTACGTTTGATTGGGTGAAAACCAGTCACGTGGTAGAGGCTTTAGCGGAAGTCTCTCTCTCTGTCAAAATAAAACATTAAAATGAGGCGTACGCGGGGGGATAAAAACAATGACGCGTAGAATACCAAAGAGGTAAAAAGAAAAGTAACGAGCTCATTGTAGCCTAATGTAGCGGAGTAAAAGTACAGTTTCTTCTTCACAAATCTACTCAAGTAAAAGTAAAAAGTATAGTGATTTAAAACTACTCCTAGAAGTATCATTTTTTCAAAAACTTACTCAAGTAAATGTAACGGAGTAAATGTAACTCGTTACTACCCACCTCTGGTGATAGCTTGCTTTGGTAGCATCATTTCTGGCAGTTGCAAAGACTTTGAAGGTGTTAGCTTGCTTCCCATACATGGATATGGCACGTTTGATAGATTCAGCCTTGTCTGCCGCATCCTTGAAAGTTTTCTCATGTTTGGTCTCAAAATGGCATTTAACACTCCATTTTCGGCAAACAACATTTTCAAGACATAAAGCGCATACAGCACGGTCCTTCTGAAACACAAAACCCCACTCTTCTGTCCAAGAGGGCTGGAATGCCCAAACATTAACTTTAGCTTTCTTAGCTAGCGGGCCTGCCATTGCCGACATACCGCTAACGAGCCTGCTCTGCCAGCAGCATTACTAGTAGCCTACTAGCTAATCAGAGCAGAGGCAGAGTAGGGTGGGTCTTTGCTGCATGCGGATGGGGATAGTTTTTATACAGTCTATGGTGGGGATACAAGTCAATCAAACTACCGTAAATAACAGGTCGCGCAACTGTGAACGTTGTAATTTGGCATGCGGATGAGAGCGTACTTCAGCATTTCAACCATGCTTTCAACATATCAATAACTCTCTTGCACACATGTTGCCAGCGTGCCATTGGTTAGGTACCGCGTGCCCATGGTAGCATGCGTGCCTAAGGTTGCCTACCCCTGGATTAGACCATTAAACAGTTGATTGACAGAAATGTTTGGATCGTTTCCATTTTCTAAAATGTGAGGCTCTTTCTGCATTGAGTACTTTTACTTTTAATACTTTAAGTACATTTGCCTTGTGATTCTTAATTTGGTTTTATTTCAGTTAGCCTAATAACTGGTTTGATTTGCATTGACAGATGATCTTATGGAAAGTACCCCATGCCAATCTCTAGGTATGGAGAGTATGTGATGATGTGGGGCTATTTTAATTCCAAAGGCCAAGGGAACTTTATCAGGATGCATAGTATCCTGGATCCATGAAATAACTAGCCTTTAAAAATAAAAATGGGAATTTAACATAAGGGTGTACTTACTTATGCCCCCTGTAGTTTAAGGAAGAACATTTACTGTATTTCCTCATTCACAAAGAAAATTGGTGTCTAATTTTTTTAATTAAGGCATTGAGATCAATTTCCAAAAGATGATTTTTTTATTCCTCTTTTTAGTCAACTTTAGCATGGGTGTATTCACTTATGCTGAGCACTGTAAGTAAGTTGCAAGTAACTTGTAAGTATTTGAGTACTTTAGTATTTTACAGTATGGTATTAGTACTTTTACTTACTGTAAGTAAAGGATCTGAATACTTCTTCCACCACTGGGCTCTAGGTGCCAGTAGTGTGGTCTTAGACTGTTAGTCCTGATATACTTTCCATGAAATTGAAGTAGCACAACATGCAGTTCCCTTGTTTTGCTCTATTGCCTTTCCTATCCGAAATCTATTACAGCACTGAAGTAAACTACATTCACTGTAAGAGTGCAAAAAACGTTGTTTATAAAGGTATAGATGTATTTCTATTCTACTCAATGGTTTTTAAATAGACTACATTAACCTTCTGAAAAAGAGGCCAAAGCAGGCTGAATGGCTCATATGCATGAAAGAAGACAGTTCCAGTACAATACAAGAAGTGGCTTAACATTTATGTTCTAGTAGAGCCAATTTAAACTTTGCCTCTGTTCATCCACATACTGTAAAAGCACTGGACAACAGCCTTCTTTTGAAAGAAACCAAACACAGAAAACAGCATGACAGTTTCAAGTGGCAGATGCTCAAATCTGACTAGGCTTCCTGAATCAAATGGACTAACTCACCAGCTATTTACAGTTCATTTGAAGCACTAATGTGACTCTAGTTAAAAAATAGAAAGGTTTCTTTCCTCTTCCCTTCTCATCTTTGTCCACACAAGAGCTCTTGGTCCTTTCTTTTCTGTTCTCTATTTGTAAATGCTAATTGCTCTCATTGCAGTTGTGATTAGCTTTTTTCTGTAGTTGCAATTTTGGGACAATAATCTGAAGTTTTCTTCCAACATGGTTAAATCAATGAATGGGTTGGATACTTTTCTTTGCATGCATTCCTTTCCATGTTGATTTTTCTGTTGTCAGGAAAGCATTTAGACTTGTCTCAGGGAATTTCAGAAGTAGTGTATCACATTTCGTTTCAGCAATTGTTTTAGCCAAAGAACAAGTCGGTCGAAAGATATTTCACATATGACATATTTGGAGGACTGCATCAGTAGTGGACTGGCCAGAAACATTGAATGGCAGAAGCAAAGAAAATCCTACCTTGGTGAAAATTTCATTTTTGAATGTTTTACTTCATGATCTTGTATTAAATTGCATTTCTATTGTCACAACTTCATCCAGTTCTTAGTATTCTGTCAGTTCTCTGCTCTGTTTGTTCTACTAACTTTCATGTTATTTGATGACTAGGATGGTGGTTGTACTGAGGCTTGTGGTTACTAAATGTTTACAGTGCTGTGCTCTTCCCTTATTTTTTAAGGCTATTGACTTGAGATGTTTTCTCCTATTTTCTGTCCTGAGTATGGTGGCACTTGGTTATCACCCTGGGGTAATAATAAAGTATTTTGTATTATAATCCAGCCACTTGCCCTGCCGTAACCCCTTACCAGCCATTTCCCTCACCTGACCTTCCCCACCCACTCACTCACCTGCTTCCTAATTGGCCTTTGGACGACTGTGGCGGAAGTGGTAGAGTAGGCGACTACCAATCGGAAGGTAGGTGGTTCAATCCCTGGCCCCTGCAGTCTGAAATTGTCTTCGGGCAAGACAATGAACCCTGAATTGCTCCCGATGCTGCGCCATCGATGTGTGACTGTGCATGAATGTTTATCTGATGTCATAACAGATTGTTGTCTTGGTTAATGTCAAGTTGTCATATCAAAAACATCACAATGGGACAACAAGTGTTTACAGTTCACTGAATGACACCTAATGACAACAACCATATACATTCATATAGGGCCCTATCTTGCACCCAGCGCAATTGCCTTTGTACACCGACGCATGTATAATTTCTATTTTGCACCCGACGCACAGCGGACGTTTCCCTCCACAGACGCACGTCGGTAAATTAGGGAATGTATTTGCACTCCCGGGGGCGGTTCAGCGAAAAGAGGAGGCGTGTTCCGCCGCAAATGTTCCCCAGTGCTATTTTGCAGTTTCAGAAAATAATTCCGCCACAGACCAGGAAAAACCTGGTCTAAAGTCAGTTGCGCTAGTCTAAAGTCAGTAGCGCATTATTCAGATGCTATTTTAGGGGTGCATGCTTGGCCATAATGTAGCGTGTGCACAACGCTTATACACTTTGCTTCTCTCATCTACAAGGACGCAGCAGTTCCCATTTTTGCAAACCATACATAATAACAAAGAAAAATATTACTGAAAATGCGCTTCAGGTGTTTGAATAGGTCAGGAGGCACTTTACAGTACAGTCCTCAAAAGGTCGCAGCATTCTTTGTGGCTTGTTGTGTTTTACACAACATTTCCATGAATCATGGATGTGTTGATGACATAAATGAGGAAATATTAGAGGACTTAAGGAGAAGTGATGTTGAACTACGGCGGGATTGGAAACTCCGGTGGAATCTGGTCCGGGAGTGACAATGCGCGATGCGCGTGGGGAGAGGAGGAAGGGGGCACAACAGGTGCAGGTGGTGCGTTTGGAGGCCCACGCTCCATGGCTGCAGCAATCCTCTCCAGACTGTGGAGATGCGCCCGAGAGGAGCAGCAACATCGCCACCCGGTCAAGACGGGAATGTATTACTTTGCCGCATCCCGGACAGCTCCCGCTGGCGTGCGCCAGGCAAATCCGCCGTCATAATAGCAATCCGCCACGGAACAAGCGCGCCTGATCTTAAAGGGAATGTGAGATTACGCTCTGATTGGTTATTTTCACGTTACGGCCAAACCACACCTAGCTACTTCAGACCAACCCATTTTAGATATGCGTTGGGCGCAAGAGCGGCCGAGATCCGCCCACAAAGCTACTTGCGTTTCACGTTTGATACTTGCGTTTCAGATCGTTAAAATAGGGCCCATAGACTCCTTCATGTTCATGACATGGATCTTAACATTTTTAATGATGTGTCGACTGTCTAAACTCAAAATGAAAGAAGTGCATACCTGTATTATTAATACTGGTGAAGTTTTTGTTGGTGTTAGCCATGCTGCTGTAAAGATATGCTGTTTGGCTAATAAACGGTTAATATTCTGTCGTAGTCCATGTTATCTCTGTTATATCTAGTAACATGAAACAGTGAAGAATACAGCAGAAGTGACTAGACCTTTAGATTGGATAGACTGCATGATGGTTCCAAAACAGATTTTAAAACTTTACTAACCCCTTTTCAAAGAGAGGGGAACAGGTAGAGAGAGATGACTGTGTGTCCAGACACAACACACTGTGTGCACTAATCCAGGATCCACTCATGCTTACCTGAACAGCAGAGGAGAACAGGTCAGCTATCCTAGATGCTGTGGGAGTCTCTCACAGAACTGCTCTGACTTTACACACAATAGAGTGTATTGATTCGACATGTATATAAAACAGTTCCACTGGAGCTGTGCACTGGGTACAAGTAGCCTCTGAGAATTTCTCTGCAACAGGAGAACCAGTGATATGTCCTCTCTGGCACTACCATTAAAGCATTGCATTTCTCAGCAGAGAAATACAGCCCCAGGTGTGGCTCTGTGTGTGTGTGTGTGTGTGTGTGTGTGTGTGTGTGTGTGTGTGTGAGTGTGTGTGTGTGCGTGTGTGTGTGCGCGTGTGCATGCATGTTAGGGGTTGCACTGACTTGTCAAGCTTCATGTCGACTAGTTGCTGATCACGTGGTTATGTCACTAACAACATAGACCTGTAGCACTGTCACATTAGCCTAGAAATCTAATCTAGTGGCAGCAAATTTTATTTGCAGCCAGGGGGGTCTAGGCACTCTCCGTTGACTTGCGAGCTAGAAAAACCAAACTCTGGTCAGGCCAATCACATCGTGTATAGAGTCGGTGGGCAGGCTTATGGCTGCTGCTGCTGCTGGGAACAGCGGTCTTCTGGAAGACTTGGAGTTAAGCTTTTCTTTGAGAAAAGAACAAAGAACGGCACTGAAGTCATTCTTAAAAAAGGAAGATGTGTTCGAATTTTGCCGTATACAGCAAAAGTTTAATCTATCAACTAGCTAGTCTCTTCCTTGCTCTGCCTGGTTGTAGCGCTATCCTATTGCGTGCAGAGGGAATTTGAAAGACAACCGTTTATCGGATTGAGCTCTGTCAATGGAGAGTTCCCAGACCCAACATCTTGATGTGGGTCTGGCTTGTCAGGCTACTGTCACATGCAAAATTAGTCAAAAACCCAGCTGATTTCAAACTTTGTTTGAAAGACATAAGGAGATGGCGTGAAAGGACAAGGAGAGCTGCTGGAGAGCTGATTGGACAAACGCATTACGTGGGTCTGTCTGCTCCAGGATTTCAAAACCAACCATAAAGACGGAATATGATCTCTTTTTTTTACGAAAACCATGAAAACATTTGAAGTGAGAAATAGGCTATGCAGCTACTGAATCTGTCTTTATTACAGATCGACAATGGTGAGTTTAAAAGATTTTCGTCAGCTTTTGAGAGGTGTCAAGCCAGGCCGGCCGCTTTCATTGCATAAAGTTTGCTGGATTAAACTTGATTCAAATGAGGAGCCGACGACAGTCGGCAACTCAACGCCCCATTTCACCAAAGTCCCTATTACGCTACCAGAATGCATTGCACGGCTTCTCCCATACCATAGAAATGAATGAGAAGTGTTGAAATGACGCTGACAATGGACACACACCATGAATGAGTGGCCAAGCAAGGAGAGCATGCAGTAATGGTGTTGGAGTGTAAAACGAGAAAAAGAGATAGCAAAGACGATGTAAAGTGAGTTAACAGTAAACAATATACATGGTGGCTTCATCTGTTCTTAATACTGCCGGTAAGGTGAAGTGTGTTGCCTCCGAAAGAGCATCGGCCCTGGAGGGAACGTATCCCCTGTGCTTCCCGACCACGGTCTGGGAGCCCGAAACAGGAATGGTGTAACGGCAGGGGCGCAACTACCCAGTGTCAGAGGGGTATGCAGCAACAATTTTGGCGCCCCCCCCAAAAACCATAATGGACATTCAGTTTTGTGTGGTCTAACTAATAGAACTCACTGATCATCACTGGTCTCATCTCTACTTGATGACATCACCGACCTCATGTCTGTGTCATTCACTCCTTGCCTGTGTTCTTCTCCACTAAGACATATTGTCAAACAAACATTATGTGATAGATTTTCCATTAGTTTTTTCCATGTTAATAATATTAATAAATGAATCTGCTGGTATCAAGTGGCTCCCCCTACGCTTCAACCTAATGTTAGACCTACCTGTTGCCTTCCCCTGTCTTTCCTGTCCACCATCCTCACACCTGAATGAAATGAACTCACTGTTAAATATAGCAGCCTAAATTTAATTCTTAAATCAGACTAGTGATGGCATCATATAAGACAACTATTATCCAGAAAGGTTGTGTTGCTGTTGAAATTACATTCACATTTTGTGAATGTAATTTCAAATATGGAGAGCCACTTAGCACAGACCTTTAAAGAGAGAGAGCGATGTGACCCTGTAATTACAGCTTCCATGTCACCCAACAGATGTAACTAGGCTATAGCCTGTATATGGCTGACAGCTAATGGTAAAACAAAATCTATTAATGAGTCTATGGTAAACCATAAGTTATGCATAAGTTATGTTTTCCAGTTTCTTGTCATTTATTGTGCATGCTACCTTATATTTACCAGTTGTTATTTTACCTTAATAAAAAATAAATAAACAGCTTTTTTGCTTTATCCATCTTTTTACAATAGATGACAACTCACTACTCGTACCTGCTCGCTCAGCGCTCACGGCGCTCCCCCCAGTGTCAATTTGATTTGATTTGATTTATTTAATTGTAAGAGAATGCCTTACACATGATAAAAGGACATCAAATACAATCGAGGATAAAAACACAATAAAGTCCAAGACTTATTTCCATTGTGGTCCTCAACACACATCAGGACAAGATACTCAATGACATAACATAAAAACATTTTTCTTAAATAAATAAAAATAGTAACTTGCCCTTTAATTTATTCCGCAACCCTCTCTAGTAACCAGACCTTTATGTTCTTTTTAAAAGAGATCAGGCTGGAAATGACTTTAATATGACGATCTAACTTGTTCCACTGAACTGCCCCCATATAGGCAAAGGTTCCTTTCCCTAACACGGTCTTAAATTTATAAGGACACAGGTCAGATATGCTGCCACGAGTATTAATATTGTGTGTGTCCTTTACCTTAGTTATAAGACACGACAAAAAAATTGGGACACTACCAAACAATATTTTCTGAATCATGGTCAGTCTTAACATAGTAACACAAGACTCCACAGGGAGCCAGTTGAGCTCAACAAATTGTGACCTACCTATGTGAGACCTATGGCCCAAATTCAGAATTACTCTTATTAATTTATTCTGTGCTGTTTGCAGCCTCCCTTTGAGTCTATTTGTTAGGCCTTCAAACAAGGAGGTACATGCAAATTCAAAGTGATTTAAAATTAAGGCATTAGCTAAGATGATCATTGTTGACCGTTCTAAAAATTTTGAATTTCTGGCTAAAAACTTTGTGAGCCCCGTGACTTTACTTAAAACCTTATTGGCCATATTCCTGCCATCCAAGTTGCTTTCTAGGATGCAACCCAGGTATTTTACTGACGTTTTTGCACTGACCACAACATTATTCAAAATGACCCTAAATTCCGAGCATCTTTTCAATCTGTATTTTGAACCGAACAAGATGGCCTCTGTCTTACGAAAATGTAATGACAGCATATTGTCAATCAGCCAGTTGTTTACAGAAGATATCTCTGAGCTCAGGGTACTCTCTAGTGTGGATTGTTGTTTATGAGACATTAAAAGTGCCGAGTCATCAGCGTACAAAAATAGTTAACATGAATAGGAGTCTGCCATATCATTAATGTATGTTAAAAATAAGGACGGCCGAGGATACTTCCTTGTGGAACAACACATTCAACTACACTAGGGTCAGACAGTACTCCCCCTATAACCACCAATTGTTCCCTCCCTGATAGGTAAGACCTAAACCACCTACAGGTGGAGCTGTCTGCCTCCAAGGCCTCCAGTTTGGCAATCAGTCTGTCATGATTGACCGTATCAAATGCTTTTTGAAGATCCAATAACACCATTCCGCAGAGATTTCCATTATCTACTTCCCTGCGTATGGTGTCGGTTAAATAAAATAGGCATGATTCAGTGGAATGTGACTTCCTAAATCCGAAGTGGAATTCAAACATGAAGCTGTTTTTATTCATGTATTCATTAAATTGCTCATTAACCAACTTTTCAAAACATTTTGAGACTGTGCACAAAATACATACTGGTCTGTAGTTACCAGGATCTTGGCTGTTTCCCTTTTTAAAAAGGGGAACTACCTTGGCCCTCTTGAGGTCATTTGGAAAAACACCCGATTCAACAGACAGGTTAAAAATATGGGAGATGCAAGGGGCTATTTGGGCAGAAACATCTCGTACAAACCAAGGGGATATTCCATCTAGCCCAGGGCCCTTAGAGCAGTCTAGCTGTAAGAGCTTTTTTTCCATCTCCCCTACCTCAACATTCCGTAAGGGAAATGAATTGGGCAGTGCTCCAAGTTTATTATAGAAAGATTTCGCCCTATGTTAAATAACCCAGAGGAAGGATGAAGATTTTAAACCAGCTTTTCTGCTATAGCAGTAAAATAAATATTAAAATGATTAGCAACCTCTTTCTTATTTAAATTAAGGGAGCCCTTAACCCCCCTTAATTTTTAGTCCTGTGTTTCCTGGATTCTTGGTATTTGTCTTAGCGGGCCCAAATTCTTTTAAGGTCTTCCACAACTTTTTTGGGTTATCCTTATTATTTAATATATCATTCTTATAGTGAGTTGATTTTGCATCTCTAATAAGATCCTGAGTATTATTTCTTGCTTGCTTATATAAAATAAAATCATCATGATTTTTTGTTTTATGAAAAGTTTTAAGTGCTTTTTCCCTGGTTTTAATAGCATCATGTATAACTTCATCAAACCATGCACTAGAATGCTGTTTAACTCTAATCTGTCTGAGAGGGGTCACCTTATTGATGATTCAAGTTAACACATGAACAATTTACCACAGGGGACCAATCCACATCATCAACCAGCATCTTGAATGTTTCCTGGGAGTAATGTTTAAATGATCTGGATAGTACAGTCTTGTGAGAGCAAAATTTTTTTTTACCAGATTTTCTTGTGCAAAAAATTATATTATGATCACTTATGCCATAAGTAATAGTACCACTTTGAGATATTTTAGATTTGTCTGAAACTAAAATCAAATCAATGATACTCTCACAAGTCTTGCCTCGTGAACTCTTTTACCAACTGTTCAAGACCAAAAGAGAGACACAGGTCCTTCAGCATTTTGCCGGAAGGATGAGCACAGCCCGACACATTTGTGTTCATATCCCTCATTAATATCAGCTCTGAGCTCTCTTTGTCTGATAAGTTCAAGAGAACCTGTTCTAACTTATCATAGAAGGTGGGATGGCCTGGCGGCCTGTAGCAAGCCCCCAATAAAATAGGATTTGTTTTTGGTAAACATATGTCCAACCAAACAATCTCTAAATCACTAGCAATGTCATCTCTACAGTTAAAGGCCACATCAGAGCTCACATATACACAAACCCCGCCCCCTTTTCTATTTCGGTCCTTCCTGTAACTATACAGTAATTATTAATGTCAATTTCCTCATCACTTATAGTTTCACTTAACCAACTTTCCGTTAAACAGATAACCCCGACCTCTGATTTTTTCACCAGTTGTCTAATTTCCTCAATTTTTGGTGGCAGACTTCTAACATTAAGATGTAGGAAATGTAAACCTTTCTTACTAAAAGTTGATTTAAAGTCTGATTTAAAGTCCATGGCCTTATCCTTCGTCATCTGACCAACCGATGTCTCGCTGTTAAAGGCTGCTGTCATGTGCATGTTGACATGGTGACGTCATCAGCAACAAGTCAACCTTGAAAGCATCACAAGTGTCGACTTAAAAAAATCTGAAGTCATGCAACCCCTTGTCCATGCGTGCTATCGCTAGACCCAAGGAGCTAGTATTTTTGTGTGTTTTTGAATGTTCCGGTTATGAGGTTTATCCCGTGTTTGATCATATTCGATTCGGGAGAAACTCTATCCATAGATGTAAAACCTATAAGCAATATTACACGAGAGGGTGTGATTTAACGTTAGCACGACAGTGATGCGGCTAGCACCGAGGTCCATAGCCTTAGCTAAGCATCACTGAAGTGCCAATGTCAATGTATAGCTAGTTAGTCAGCCAACTTAAGCTAAAGTTAGCTTTGTAGAGATCGTAGGATTTCACAAACTGAATAAATACTGCACATATAAACACAAAAACTACTTTGCTAGCTCAATCGTGTTGTAACAAAGATATTTGCTGAAATATTTTTTATATCAACAGATTTAGCTCCTGTAATGTTACGTCCTCCACAGCAGCTGTTTTTAACTTAGCGCCGTGTCACCCACACCGGCGTTATGTCGAAGTCTGATCCACCGTCTATTCTTTTCCCTACTGTAAAATGCTACGAGGGTTTGGGTCAGGTTTAGGTAGTGGGAAACAGATCTCGACGCGGAAAAACACCCGCACAGCTGATGTAGCTAATGCAAACATTTCCATTTAGTGGCGACAGGCGTAATCCTGTAACATTATGCACTGTGTACATTTTTTTCTGTAAGAAATTCAAAGCATCTGCCTAAATACGCACAGAGGAGCAGCAGCAGCTGACAGCTGTTCAATATTTCCCTCATTAATTATATGTTATTTCACTCACAACAGCCCTATGGCCAATCATTTTTATTTTTTGAGATACATTTTTTATTAGCACCATTTATCATTCAGACATACAGAACAAATTCCACAATATGTGTCAGGTAACATCAGATGGTGCACAGAACAGAGAAACACAAATTGAACAAGAACAAAAACACTCTCTCATCCCCTACCCTCTGCGGTCTCAAGGAAAACAAAACAAACAAACAAACAAACAGAAATCACACCTTGCCTAGTCACTCTCCTGTAGTTCTTGTGGCGCTGAGGTCATTAGGTCTGATATTTGTGCTGCTGTGCTTTTCCATAGGTTGATAGTTGATGATTTGGCTTTGTTAATCCTTGCTGTAGAGAGCTCAAGCATTACTATGTCTAGAAAATACGCTAACCACTGTTTTATACAAAGCGAGTGAGGGGGGAGGGGGGCGAGCCAGCGTTGAGCTATTATTTTCTTGGTTGCAGTTGAGCCGGCTAGCCAAATCTTCCTCTGTCTCTCGAGCAGGTGTAATTTAGAGTCATCGTTGAGTAACAAAACAATCGGGTCAGTAGGAATTACATATCCTATCACATCAGATAGTATTGATATTATTTTATGCCAGAACGCATGCACCTGTTCACACTCCCAGACCATATGCAGGAACATTCCAGTTTGATCAGGTTGACAGAACGTACAATAGGGAGTGGGAATGCGTTTCGAGACGTATCTCTTCTGAGGAGTCCAATATGTCCTATGGCATATGTTGAAGGGGATATACTGGTGATTTGGGTTCTTGGAACAGTGGAAAATGTTGTCCCAAACTGTCTCCCAGTTAATTGTGTTCCCCTCAGGGCTCAGCTCTTTACTATTGGGAGTTCTTCTATGGATACTTGCAACAGCTTAGCATAAATCTTGGACACTAATCCTCTCACATGGAAATCAAAAAAACATTTAATGACTGGATGTACCTCCAGACTGTTTCCCCATGGCACTCCATAACATTTTAGGGCTGATCTTAAGCAAAGATAGAAGTAGAAGGATGTCCCAGGGACATCAAAACTAGCTCTCAGGTCTTCAAAACTCAACATACCTTTCTCATTGAATAACTGGTCTAGAGTATAAATACCTCTGTCCCTCCACTGCTTACAAACAAAAGGTTTGTTACCAGACATTAAGTGTGTATTGTGCCATATGGGGGTGTTCACTTATGCACTTATTGGTGTAGCGCAGGTGCTCCTCCACCTGTTTAAAGTTAGCCAATGTGTTGGTGATATTGGGGCCATAGGTTTAGCATACACTTTTTTGGACAAGCACCTGCAAAGGCCAGGTCTTGCAGTCTTAGATTTCCAATGAGTTTTTGCTTTATTCCTCTCCATGGAACTGTAGATGAGGGGGTCCAACCACACTCTGAGGGCCTGTAGCTGAAAGGCCTTGTGATACATTTTAAAGTTGGGGAGGGCTAGAACTCGAACTAGAATTTTAGCCTACGTTGTTTATTGTTCCAAATATACTGCCAAATTAAAGTATCAAGTTTCTTCCAGAAATTTATTGGTGGGGGGTAAGGGGATAATTGAACTTAAAGGGACACTTCACAGATTTAGCATTAAGCTTTGTATCAGTAGAAACACTGTAGTATTTTCGAATGACCGTGCTTCCCTCCCTCATGTCCCCCCAAGACGAGAGATCTCTGTATTGTGGGTCTGAAAAAAATCCACAAAACGACGATTTTTGCGTCGTCTGAAGATTTTTTGCCCAGAGGCAATGGACTACAGCCAGTGTTGTATAAAGTACTAGAAAGCAATACTTGAGTAAAAGTACAAGTATCGTACTAGAAAAAGACTTTGGTAGAAGTGAAAGTTACCTTTTAGAATATTACTTAAGTAAAAGTCTTAAAGTATCTGATATATACTGTACTTAAGTATCAAAAGTAATTTTCTGATATTTAATGTACTTAAGTATTTGAAGTAAAAGTAAGTTGTTTTTTTTTAAAAGCAAGTGGTTAGAACTTTTATTGTGGGTTTCTTATAGTAAAGCATAAAGCATATTCTGGGTTCCCATATCTTCTTAATCTCACTCATCAAATCAAAATCACATTCTTTTCTAGGACTTTTCAGGCACAATTCTCTTAAGTTCAAAGAACAAACAGCAGATTTTTAGAGCTGACATCAATGTACAGAAACATTTCTTGTAACACGGGTGTATGACGTTATCTTCACCACTACCCTGTTTACCGAGTTCACCACTATCGTCGGGGTGGTCGCAGGGCTCAACATAAAAAAAATCCCCACTGGCCCCCGGGGCCAGTAGATCAGAGTTTTGGTGGCCCCTTCTACATTTTACTGGCCCTGAAACAAATATCATAGGTGTGATTGGAAAAGGACAAAAAAGCAGGAAAATATACGCTGCACCTATGCTTTAGAAAATGGTTCCAACCCAGCTAGCCACTGCCACTGGATGTTGTGCCATTAGCAGCAAAGCTAGACCAGAGGCCTGTACTACGAAGCAGGATTTGGCGTTAACGAGCTAACTTAAGGCTCAACCCAGGATTTTCTGTACTACGAAGGTGGATCACTTGTTACCGGGTTCAATCACCGTGGTAACTCATGCTGAACACCTAACCTGGTCGGGAGCAGGTTAAGTTGCAGATCAGAGATCAACCGGTGTAAAAGCACCGCCTACTGACCAATCAATAGGTCGATTGATAACAGCGTCACCATTCTTAGAGAAGATCAGGCGGAGCTCGGTGCAGAGAGAGAGGGGGGAGAGAGGTGGAGAGAGGGGTGCGCTCAAAAGTTAAAACATTTACATTTATTTTTTTTAGAGACCAACAACCCCCTTTAACATGGGTATTTTTATGAAATATAGCCTATATATTTTAATGGGAGGGAATTACTTATCGGCTTCTTGAGCCGTGTGTCGCCAATGCGCACATCGGTTTGAATTATGTTTTTATACTTTTTTTATTTGCTCTAACGATCGCTTCCACTGCCAGGGTTGCAACTGAAATAAAAGGCTAAAGCAACGACAGTTTATGGAAAGCACAAGTGTAATTATGGTCAGATCTTGGTCCTGACTGATGAGGAAGTGATATTAATAAGCGTTGTGATTTAAACATCTACAGTGTCGGCTATTTATTTATTTTTTTGCCAGCTTCCCTTCCTGTTTTAGGAAGCAGCGACTGTATTGCGTTTTCCCTGTAAAACCGTGTCTGTGTTCTTCATATTTATGGAGAATTATAATGTGCTCTTCTTATATATAACATGCGGCTCTGGTAGATGTTTGCGATTGGTCGTGGTGCGCAGACACCGCCTCGTTTATGTGAACGCGCGCGCCGCTGGATTGGGAAACCCTGAGTTGACTGAACTAGTTGATAACCGGCGTCGTAGTACAGGTTATGCAGGACCGCGGTTGTTAGGTTAGGTGAAGCCGGATTACTGAAAGAGATCCAGGACAAGTTGATCTTGCTTCGTAGTACAGGCCTCAGGGGTCATTAACTACATTTTTCCAAGGGCCAGAATTTTTTTAAGCAGACACTCCAGGGGCCGGACTTTCAAATAAAGAAAAAAAAATTATACCTAATCATCTTGTTTGATATTTTCACTTTCTTACTAAATTAATGCTATATTTTTTTTACATTAGTATGCAAACCCCTAAAAACATGGAAAATCCATAATGATAACTAGATAGGCTACTTAACTAGAAAATGATCTCAGATTAGTCCTGTATGCCTAATTTGAAATAAGACAATTCTGTTGCTAAATAATACCACCGGCAACATCGTCAAGAATGAAGTACGCGTCATTCACGTGCATATTAAGTAGCCACATGTATTTGTTTTGGTCTTAAAATACATCCGTAGGTTTACCGCTCCAGCGGAGAGGATAGCTCGTTTAGACAGCAGCTACGTTTACAAGAGTTTGTCCAAAGTTCAAGATTGGTTGCAAATTAAGATAGTTTATTATATTTCATTTTAGCTCGTTTGTAAAGTCGCTATTTGCAGAGTAGAGCTGTGTTTACACAGCGCGGTGGACCAGAGTGGACACAGTGGCGCAGACTGAAATATCGGTTTCTACGTGTTTCTGCCTGTAGAACAGGTACGTGGGTTATTGATAAGTATTGACTCTTTAATCATGGAGGTTTTATTGTAGGCTACCTACTTACAGTAACGAGTGTTAGTTCATCTGCGCCAGCGGCGAAATAATCCTCGGTAACGTTTCCAGTCAGTACATGTGCTGCGTGAAGTAACGCACACACCAGTGACTGTGGCTGCAACCAGCCCGACATACGTTTTTACTGGCCCCGGGCCATCGGGCCATTGCTTATGTCGAGCCTGGTGGTCTACGATAACGGGAGGTCCTCCAGTAGGTGCTCGTGCTTCCATGGCGGTTTCAGTTGTGCGTCCTCCTCCTCCTTTAGCAACAAGCAAGCGCTGAAATAGAGCGTGCGGCGTGCGGAGCGTTCGTAATGCAATCTAGGAGCAGCGATTCGCCAAACCTCCCTTATTGCAGTCGCACACATTTCTTCTAATTTTATTTTTTAGTAACGAGTAACGAAGATGCTTAGTGGAAATATAACGGAGTAAAAGTATACATTTTATCTAGGAAATGTAGTGGAGTAAAAGTGAAAGTTGACATAAACTTAAATAGCGAAGTAAAGTACAGATACGTGAAATTTCTACTTAAGTACAGTAACGAAGTATTTGTACTCCGTTACATTACAACACTGACTACAGCCAATAGTAGGAGCTACTTCCACATGTTTTCATTCCGCCCATAGGGTCGTCTTGAGCCGAAGGTTGCCAAAGCAAAATGAGCGTCACTAAACAGCAGAAAACTTTTATGACAATTATGTGCATTCAAACTACCGCACATGTGTACCACCAGGATACATTGGTACAGATCGGAGAATATGCAGGAAACTTTATTACATACAGAATACTCAACACACTATGCAAGCATTGCCTGCTACCGGACCAGCACCTCAGCCGGCGGTGTCACCCAATGAAAATAGCCGGGGAAAGGGACCTTGACAGCGGTGAATGAGGGCTGGACGGGGCTGGACTATGAGCTAGCTAAGTGGAAAGCTAACGCTAGCTGGCCACCTGTTCCATCAATCCTGCTTGCAAGTGTCCGCTCATTAGACAACAAACTGGACTACATCCAACTTCAACGAAACTCACAATGCGAGTTCAGAGACTGCTGTGTTTTTGTTGTTGTGGAAACATGGCTGAACAACAGTGTACTGGACTATCTAGCTACCAGGCCTGCTGCTCTGTCGCCGGGTAAGACTAGTGGAGGTGAGCTGTGTTAACACTGACTGGTGCAGAAATGGGGTGATTTGTATCCAACTAACTGCTAACTGCTGGTGTAGTTTGTGACTGTTAAATGCTGACCATTCTACATTACACGCACATTTACTCTGTGTTTACAGCCCACCAAGCGCTAATGCTAGTATGCGTTAGCCAGTGGCGAACCGTGAGTACTACAGCTGGGCCATCACCTCGGCCATCACCGCCAAGAAAAGAAATCATCGCGGAAAAAAGCAACAGTACGATGAATTTAAAGGGTTTAACAAGTGCAATCCTTTAATTAACGATGAAAAAGATGTAAACAAATAGACCATAACGTCAATAACCTTCTCCGCAACAAGAAACATTCTCAACATTAACTTCAGAAAACTGGAGACCATTTAGGCTACATAGTTGAAATTAAATAAACATACTCTAAAGCCAAAATCTGGAAATATAAAATTAGGTCACCCAGAATGTCACCCCGTCACCATGGACAGCACTATGAAATCACGGTGCATTACAAATCATTCACACATTGACAAATAAATCCATGAGCATCATCAATCTGCAATACAACTTCAAAATCACAATACGCCAAAAGTTACACAAAGCTGGTAATACAAAGACTATGTTTTAAAGTTGCAAGTAAGTGCAAATGCCTCTCCATGCGCAATTACGCATAGTACAATAAATTAAAGTCACAATTTTAATTTATAGGTTATACTATACCTCCTTAATTCGCCACAGGGAAAGGGACTGACAAAGTGAGCATGGGGAAAATAAAACCCTCTAAAAACAAAAATCCAACCGCACACTTCTGATATGTTTGATATATTGATTGATTGATTAGATATTGAATTAAAGGCAATTTGCACTGGAACAACCGCTGCAATAAATACAAATTCCTGAATGTCTACTTGGCCAGTAATCTTAATCCCTTGAAACAATAATCAAGGTGGATTATAACATAGGCCTACATTACATGAAAAGTCATAAAGTTTGTCCTTTGATTTGAGCTCCAAAAGAAGTGATTTCTCTATGCCAAATTTCATCAGTGCCAAAGCTCCCAGGCGATCCTGTCCAGTACTGTTCCTGGCGTGCGTCTTGATGTGCTTCAGAGCCGAGAAAGACCACTCCACGGAGGAGGTGGGCGCTGCTCATCTAGCTGAAGATCAACTCTTGTGTCCCCAAAAGTTTTCAAATTGACCGTCGCCTGCAGGTGTGCCGCAAAATCTTGATGTCGGTGGGCTGACTTTGTCAGATTTGTAAAGCTGACAAATCCGCCGCTGACCCAGATGGATGACTTGTCAGATGTAAAAAGTAAACAACTCCAGCAGTACAGCTTCTTACAGCACGTCATCCATGGATATCGCTGATCATTTTCGGTTTTGAAATGCCTTTCCACTTTCTTAACCTTTTCTTTTAATTCCAGTTCTGG
Organism: Perca schrenkii; assembly: GCA_025617405.1. Lineage (NCBI taxonomy): Eukaryota > Metazoa > Chordata > Actinopteri > Perciformes > Percidae > Perca > Perca schrenkii. The sequence continues at coordinate 9,526,371 of CM046787.1, forward strand.
AGTTGGTCTTCATTTTATTATTATTTCAAGTTTTTCTGTGAAAGGCCGCCTTGAAAAAGGCGATGCTATCAAGCTAGCCACAACGTCACTCTCGTCTTCCGCCATTTAACTCTGTCTCTCAACCGCTCTCACCACTCTGCAGAGATTCGGACTTCATGAAGGCCTACGATCTTTTGTTTTTTTCCCGCCCACTTGAAATCAAAGCGTGATTGGTCGATTTTCCCGTCACTCTCCACACCAAAAAACATAGCTTGGCCTTCCCTGGGATTCGTGAAGTCCTAACCAATGAATGAGCCAGCTAACCGGGCCTTAATAGAGACAGACTATTCTGATTGGATAACATGTTTTCAGGACATGACCTTGACATTAAGCTTAACTTTAGAACATAGATGAGAGAAAATGTATTAAATGTATTGTATTAAATTAAATGAGATAGAAATAAAAAAATTAAAAAAACATTTTTTATTGAATACTTAAGTAGTATTATTATTAAATTAAATGTATTATTATTTATTATTAGCTTTAGGCCTTCTCTGAAGGCGTAGAAGGCCCTGAAGGTTCCCCACTGGCTTTAGCTTAACTTTACACTGCCTATAATGTGTGTGCACTAAATGTAGCCTGTTTCGTCGTTTTTATATAATGTCATATATACACTCACCTTAAAGATTATTAGGAACACCTGTAACATTTCTCGTTAATGCGATTATCTAATCAACCAATCACATTGCAGCTGCTTCAATGCATTTAGGGGTGTAGTCCAGGTCTAGACAATCTCCTGAACTCCAGACTGAATGTCAGAATGGGAACAAAAGGTGATCTAAGCAACTTTGAGCGTGGCATGGTTGTTGGTGCCAGACGGGCTGGTCTGAGTATTTCCCAATCTGCTCAGTTACTGGGATTTTCACGCACAACCATTTCTAGGGTTTACAAAGAATGGTCTGAAAAAGTAAAAACATCCAGGATGCTGCAGTCCTGGGGGCCCTAAATGCCTTGTTGATGCTAGAGGTCAGAGGAGAATGGGCCGAGTGATTCAAGCTGATAGAAGATCAATTGACTCAAATAACCTCTCGTTACAACCAAGGTATGCAGCAAAGCATTAGTGAAGCCACAACACGCACAACCTTGAGGCGGATGGGCAACACCAGCAGAAGACCCCACCGGGTACCACTCATCTCCACTTAAAATAGGAAAATGAGGCTACAATTTGCACGAGCGCACCAAAATTGGTCTGATGACTCTCGATTTCTGTTGAGACATTCAGATGGTAGAGTCAGAATTTGGCGTAAAGAGGATGAGAACATTGATCCATCATGCCTTGTTACCACTGGGCAGGCTGGTGCTGGTGGTGGTGTAATGGTGTGGGGGATCCCTTTTGCCTTCAGAACTGCCTTAATTCTTTGTGGCATTGATTCAACCAAGTGTTGGAAGCATTCTTTAGAAATGTTGAACCATATTGATGGGATGGGGTCAAACACAGTATTAGTATGGTGTTCCTAATAATCCTTTAGGTGAGTGTATATATTTTAAATGTGTAACACCACTTGAGCCACGGTGAAACGTTTTTTCGTGTATATGGTAGAATTGACAAAAAAAAAAAATTGAGATGAGTTGAATGCTGCCTCACTGTCTGTCTGTCTGTAAACGGTAGGCGTGGCTTCGGAGTGGACTCTAAAGCAGCGAAGTAAGTGCATTCTGGCATTTGGTGTCTTTCATCCACATGAGCCAAAAACACATTTTCTGGCTTATCTCGGCCTAGAGGTACCAATTTCTAAAATAAAATCACATTTCTACTACATAAGTGACCCAATTTGAAGATATATTCGTCTTTCCAATGGTGAAATATCCCTTTAAGAAATTCACACAGGGAGCTATGTTCATTTTAATAACAGCAATCCTGGACAGCAGCGTGGTCCACCTGGCCAGATCCCTTTGAACATTACTTAACATAGTTTCATAGCTGTCCTGGACGACTCGCTGTAGTGATGCATGTATGATGATGCCCAAATATCTAATTTTGCTTTGGGTTGGCATTGTACCACTAATAGCTGATGTCACATGCCTGTTGTTCAATAAAAGAAGATTAGATTTACTCCAATTAATTTTATAGCTGGAGATTGAGCCAAATTCGTTGAAGATCTTAAGAATTTTTGGAATAGAGTCCTCAAGATCAGAGAGGTACAACAAAATATCATCTGCAAATAATGATATTGAGCTGTTATTGGATTTAATCTGGACATTACATATTTTATTTTGCCTTTATGGTTTGGGCTAACGGTTCGAGAGAGATTGCAAATAGCATGGGGGAGAGCGGGCATCGCATTCGAGAGCCCCGCTCGATGGTAAATGGCTGAGAATGCTAGCCGTTGGTTGAGACTATGGCCGTGGGATTTGCATATAAAGTGCGCACCATGTCAATGAATTTAGCCCCCAAACCAAGCCTCTCCATTACTTGCCACCAGTAGTTCCACTCTAGGCGGTCAAAAGCCTTTTCCATGTCCACTGATAAAACTGCTGCCATTGTTGAAAGGTTTCTGGCTTCTTCTATTACATGAAGTAATCTGCGTACATTGTTTGCAGTGTGATGCTTTGGTATGAAACCTGATTGGTTGGGTTTGACTAGCTTCTCAATAAAGCATTCTAAGCTGAGTGCCAAGACTTTGGAACAGAGCTTAATATTAGTACCCAATGAGGCTGATGAGCCTGTAATTTGAGCACTCCGTAAGATCTTTGCCCTTTTTGGGTACAACAGAAATGTGTGCAGTGTCAGCTAGCTAGCTCCATAGACAGTAAAAGAAAGGCTGTTTCTCCAACTTCGGTCAGTTACAAGGCAGCTGGGAGACTTCTTCTAAACGAGGGCGCACATTTAAGTAGTTCTTTTGTAGATTATGGTGAACTTGTGTGTGTTGTAGCAGTGCTTTGATATTGAGAACGAGGTAGCAATAGCATTAGCGTTAACGCTAACGGTTAGCCAGCTTGTTTTGGCTTGTGACGTAGAAAGCCATGCCGATTTTGAACAGCTCACCCGGACACGGAAGGCAGGACACATTCAGAAATCGTATCTCACTCAAAACAGCATGGATGGATTTTTTTTCAAAGTTTGTATGCGTGTGGAAGCACCAGAGACACAAAATAACACCCCAAATCCCAGAAAAAGTGTTTTTTTCATAATATGGGCAAGTATTTAACAAGTCTGAATAAGCCTTATTAAACCATAACTAAACAGTTATTCATGCTTTTTGGTAGACTTATTGTAAAGTTGAGAACATATGCACCTTAACTAATACTTACTTAATGTATAACAATACGGAATACGCATTACTAAACCATAACTAAACAGTTATTAATGCTCTTTGGTATACTTATTGTAAAGTAGAGAACATATGCACCTTAACTAACACATAATTTAGTATTTAACAATACTGAATAAGCCTTACTAAACCATAACTAAACAGTTATTAATGCTCTTTGGTAGACGTATTGTAAAGTTGAGAACATATGCACCTTAACTAATACTTAATGTATAACAATACGGAATAAGCATTACTAAACTAACTTAGTCATATGTTGGAGGATGGACACAAATAGTGGCAAACGTATGTGGACAATAATAACCCTTAAATAAACAATAAAAACAGTTCTCATAATGAGATGGCTTGGCTGTGAACCTTAAGACATACTTGCTATCAAACATCTTTATCAACCACCTAGTAATATTATGAAATACCTTAATTAACATCAACTAAGGGTTTACTTGTTATTAAGAGACTATTGTTAACATTTACCGAATGTTCAATATTGTATGATTAACTGGCAAGTGATGCTTGTTACTGCATTAACTAATGGTAAAATAGACACCTTAGTTAACTATTATTAACACTTAGTCAAGGCTTTTTTCTGCATCAAAAAATGGTAAATAGACACCTTAGTTAACTGTTATTAACAGTTAGTCAAGACATTAACTAATGGTAAATTAGACACCATAGTCCACTGTTATAACAGTCAAGACTTAATAAATATATTAATTAATATCGACACCTTAGTTAACTTTTGTTAACAGTTAGTCAAGGCTTAATATTGCATTTACTAATGATATACACTACCAACACTACCCCAATGTTTTTAGTTTTTTTATTGACATTTTAGCAGTTTAGCAGTCCAATTAATAGCTTGAAATGGTACAAAGGTAAGTGGTGAACTGCCTGAGGTTAAAAAAAAGTAAGGTTACCCAAAAATAATGTTCATTTCAGAATTTTACAAAAATAAGGCCTTTTTCAGGGAACAAGAAATGGTTAATTAACGTAAAGCTGTTCTTGTTATGTTCCGGGAAGTTGAGGACCCAAAGGCAGGAGAACATTTGAGATGGGAGATTTATTCATCCAGTAAAAAAAAAAGTACGAAACAACGAAAAGAGTCAAAAAATCCAGCTGGCAATACAAACAAAAGAAGCAGGCAAAATTAAAGTCCTAAAGAGAAGCAACAAAAGAACAGAAAATCAAAAACAAAGGAAACCCAGAAACAACTGACAAAACTCACAGACAAGAAGACTGGACTGAACACGGTTGGGTACACACACAAACACAACGATCTGACAAAGGACAAGGGGGAAACACAAAGACTAAATACAGAGGGTAATGAGATAACACAAGACAGGTGACACCTGTGGGCTGGGAAACAGGTGACACACATTAGGGTGGGCAGAGCAATCAAAAAAGGAGGGAAAATACGAGACAGGAAGTAAAATAGACAAGACAAGACAGAAAACCAGAGACTTCAAAATAAAACAGGAAACCAAGCAAAATAACACAGAAAACAGACTACCAAAATAAGACAAAACACCAAAACCATAACAATTCTGCAGGAATGGAGGTTGATCAAGCTTTGAAAGTTGGTGCTACCAATTCCCACAGGTGTTCCAACTTGTCTGGATTACTTACAACCCCCTCTGTTTGTATAAAAGTATTGTTGGAACACACTGTGGTACCATACCCTCATGAGCATTATTTGAACAGTATTGTACTGCAGAAAGTAGTGTGTTGCCATAAAAATGGCGGGAAAAAGGCAATTAACAATGGAAGAGAGACAGACCATCATAACACTTAAGAATGTTGGTCTTTCCTACAGAGAAATTGCGAAGAAAGTCAAGGTGTCAGTGAGTACAGTATTCTTCACCATCAAAAGGCACTTAGAAACTGGGGGAAACTCTGACAGGAAGAGGTCAGGCAGACCCAAAGCCATAACAGAATCAGAAGAAATGTTTCTGAGAGTCGACAGCTTGCGTGATAGGCGGCTCACAGGACAACAGCTTCAAGCACAGCTTAATAGTGGTCGTGATAAGCAAGTCTCAGTTTCAACTGTAAAGAGAAGACTTCGAGCTGCAGGTTTGATAGGTCGACTTGCAGCAAGAAAGCCATTGCTAAGACGTCAGAATAAGAAAAAGAGGCTTGCCTGGGCCAAGAAACACTGCCAATGGACTACTGAAGACTGGAAGAAGGTGTTATGGACTGATGACTCAAAATTTTAAATCTTCGGTTCATCACGTAGGATTTTTGTACGCCGTTGAGTAGGCGAAAGGATGGTTCCTCAGTGTGTGACATCAACTGTCAAACATGGAGGAGGAAGCGTGATGGTCTGGGGCTGTTTTGCTGTACAGAGTGAAAGGCACCCTGAGCCAAAACGGCTACCACAGCATTTTGCAGCGCCATGCAGAACCCTCTGGTATGCGCCTAGTTGGTCAGGGGTTCATCCTACAGCAAGATAATGACCCAAAACATAAGTCCACGCTATGCCAGAACTACCTTAGCAAAAAAGAACAAGATGGTAAGCTTAAAAACATGGAGTGGCCAGCACAGTCACCAGACTTAAACCCCATTGAGCTGGTTTGGGATGAACTGGACAGAAAAGTGAAAGCAAAGCAACCTACAAGTGCCACACATTTATGGGAACTTCTGCAACCGAGTTGGGAAGAACTTTCTGAAGAATATTTGATTTCCATTGTAGAAAGAATGCCACGAGTATGTTCAGCTGTTATATCTGCCAAAGGGGGCTACTTTGATGAGTCAAAAAGTTTGAATACATTTTGGTTTATAAATTGATTCCATGATTTCTTTTTTAACTGAAATTGTTCATTTGTTTTATTCTTTCATTTCAGAGTAAAATAAGACATTGAACTGCATAAAATTCAATAAAAACCTGGAAAAATTGGGGTGTTCTAAAACCTTTGACCGGTAGTGTATATGACACCTTAATTAACTGTTGTTAACAGTTAGTCAAGCCTTCCTAATGAATTAACTAATGGTAAAATAGACACCTTAGTTAATTGAGATTAACAGTTAGTTAAGGCATTAACTAATGGTAAATAATGCATGAATTAATACCTTAGTTAACATGAACAAAAATAAGCATTTTTAATAAATGTTTAATAGACACCTTAATTAATGGTTAATTAATGCTTGTTAATATATTAAGTAATGCTAATTAATGTAGCCTAAAGTGTTACCATGAAACTATATTAAGTAGTGTTCAAAGGGATCTGGCCAATTGGTCTGCGCTGCTGGCACAGCCCAGTCTCATGCCAGGTCGTTATATAGTCACGTTATTGTAATCTATTAAGTCTTGGACAGGTTACGTAAATGCCGTTTTTTTCTTGTGGCGATTACGAAATTGAAAGCAATGCATTTTAATGGGAAGCATATTTTGTGATTCCAGAACAAAAGCGAGTAGCGAGTAGTTGATAAGGCGAAAGTCCGCGTAGGGAGGTTGGTCGGGGTGTTGAATGGGTCATAAAACACAGGACTTTCACGCCGGAGACCGGGGATCGCGCCCCGCGTGTGGCAGTACCTTTGTCCCGCGTGTTGCAGTTCCTTTGTCGGCGTGTCCCGCGTGTGACGGTTCCTTACCCCGTTCTTTTTTTTTCCTAACCCCAACCATCTCGTTATTGTGGCGTTTCATTTCCCGTGTCTTGCAAGTGGCGTGTGGCGCCGCATTTCCCCGATCGCGAGTGGCGGCCCGTGCCGTTGTTTTGGCCGGCGTGTGGTGCCTCATTTCCCCGTAGTCGCGTCAGCATTTCCCCGATCGCGAGTGGCGGCCCGTGCCGTTGTTTTGGCCGGCGTGTGGCGCCTCATTTCCCCGTAGTCGCGTCAGCATTTCCCCGATCGCGAGTGGCGGCCCGTGCCGTTGTTTTGGCCGGCGTGTGGCGCCTCATTTCTCCGTAATCGCGTCAGCATTTCCCCGATCGCGAGTGGTGGCCCGTGCCGTTGTTTTGGCCGGCGTGTGGCGCCTCATTTCCCCGTAGTCGCGTCAGCATTTCCCCGATCGCGAGTGGAGGCCCGTGCCGTTGTTTTGGCCGGCGTGTGGCGCCTCATTTCTCCGTAATCGCGTCAGCATTTCCCGATCGCGAGTGGTGGCCCGTGCCGTTGTTTTGGCCGGCGTGTGGCGCCTCATTTCCCCGTAGTCGCGTCAGCATTTCCCCGATCGCGAGTGGAGGCCCGTGCCGTTGTTTTGGCCGGCGTGTGGCGCCTCATTTCCCCGTAGTCGCGTCCCCCAGAGCAGGTTCGAAAGGCGTGACCTGTACACGTTCAAAAGTCGTTGCATATACACGAAAAAAACGTCAAAATCGTAACCTGTCCACGACTTAATAGATTACAATAACGTAACTATTACACGACTTGGCGTGAGACCGGGTTGGCTGGCATCACTACGGTCCCGGATTGCTGTTGTTAAAATGAACATAGTTCCTTGTGTGAATTTCTTAAGTACAATGATCCCCTTACCCCGACCAATACATTTCTGGAAGAAACTTGATACCTTAATTCGGCAGTATATTTGGAATAATAAACAACCTAGGCTAAAATACTCTACCCTGCAATGCACCACAAACACAAGAGGCTCGGCCCTCCCCAACTTTAAGTGTATCACAGAGCCTTTCAGCTACGGGCCCTCAGAGTGTGGATGGACCCCTCATCTACAGTTTCATGGAGAGAAATAGAGCAAAACCTCACTGGAAGTCTAAGACTGAAAAAAGTATATGCTTGCCTATGGCCCTATTATCACCAACACATTGATCAACTTTAAACAGGTGGAGGAGCAACTACACTACACCAATAAGTGGCATTTGAATACCCCAATATGGCACAATGCACACTTAATGTCTGGCAGAGATGCTCACAAGTCTCTGAGCTAGAGTCCAAGTCAAGTCTCAAGTCTTTGAGCTAGAGTCCAAGTCAAGTCTCAAGTCTCTGAGCTAGAGTCCAAGTCAAGTCTCAAGTCTCTTGTGGTTATAATAAGTGTTGCATCACGTACAGCGACCCCTCCAGGCTGCTTAGAACACTGCATAGCTATATATAAGGAATTCAAAGCATGCAATATGCTATTATGACTCCTTTATCTATCAGCATACAGTATCAGCTTTGATTTTGGTATATAATCAGTGTAAACAGACTATTGCAACATGATAAAAACACCAAGAATGCTTTACTTTTAAGTTAATATCTGTATTTTGACTTGTAGCTTGAACATACAGTACAGTACAGACCAAAAATTGAGGTTCTGAAGAAAAAGGACTCCCTTGTCTGTCAATGAATTATAATGAAAGGCCTTGGCTCCTATTGTACTGGCTCTGTGGGGCCATAAGACCAAATATCGAAAATGTTATAACTCACAACACTAAAATTAGCATACTCCTATTTAGTTCAAAACTGCAAAACATCACAGTATAGCTAAATGCAAAACACTATTGCAACCAAATGAAATTTTTAACACACTACAGTGCACTTCCTTATGATAGAGAATCCTCAATTATTTGTTATTTACTTAGTGGCAGATCCATGTAATGTGCACTGCCTATGCAACTAATCATACCTTATAAACTACTGTAAGTCAACACATCCCAGACTCTCAAACCAGTGTAACGTTATAACTAAATGAAACTGTAACGTTATATGATCAACAATAATCCTGTAACCTGTTTGCAGACAACGTTAATAATTAACGTGATGGCAGACAGCGGCACGTAAATGATTAACGTAACGTTGATCGACCACCACAAGTTTGGCAATTAAACAAACGCTCATTTATATTTGATAAGGAAGACAGTCGGAATTAACCTCCCGTAACGTTAGGTCGTAGCTAAAGCAAGAAGCAAGATAACGGTAGATGGTCAATGTTGAGCTAAACATGTTTACTCACCTATCAGTGTGCGTTTTCAGATGCCTGATAAAATTAGATGTGGTTGAGCCAGAATCTTTTATCGTGATACCACATATTTTGCATTGAGCGCTTCTTTTTTTTGGGCCGTCTTGTTTAAAGTTTTTGAACGCAAAACTTACGATGAATGGCACAGCAGCGGCCGGTGAATTTGACATGTTTGTTTGTTGTCCTCCAGCCAGCAGTACGTGTTACGTAGGCATGTTATAGGTAATGGAGTGAGGGGTATAGCCATTGACATATATATAAGGTTATAGCGAGCTCGTCAGACATTTCCTAAAAATAAACATTGTTCACGAGTCCCGCAGCTCGAGTCCGAGTCGAGTCTCAAGTCTTTTGAGGACGAGTCTCAAGTCGAGTCTGAAGTCACTGTGTGTGCGACTTAAGTCGCACTCGAGTCCGAGTCTCAAACTCGAGTCCCCATCTCTGATGTCTGGTAACAAACCCTTTGCTTGTAAGCAGTGCAGTGACAGAGGTATTTATACTTTAGACCAGCTATTCAATGAGAAAGGTACAGTGGGGCAAAAAAGTATTTAGTCAGCCACCAATTGTGCAAGTTCTCCCACTTAAAAAGATGAGAGAGGCCTGTAATTTTCATAGGTACACTTCAACTATGAGAAACAAAATGTCACATTGTAGGAGTTTTAATGAATTAATTGGTAAATTCCTCTGTAAAATAAGTATTTGGTCACCAACAAACAGCAAGATTTCTAGCTCTCACAGACCTGTAACTTCTTCTTTAAGAGGCTCCTCTGTCCTCCACTCATTACCTGTATTAATGGCACATGTTTGAACTTGTTATCAGTATAAAAGACACCTGTCCACAATCTCAAACAGTCACACTCCAAACTCCACTATGGCCAAGACCAAAGAGCTGTCAAAGGACACCAGAAACAAAATTGTAGACCTGCACCAGGCTAGGAAGACTGAATCTGCAATAGGTAAGCAGCTTGGTGTGAAGAAATCAACTGTGGGAGCAATTATTAGAAAATGGAAGACATACAAGACCACTGATAATCTCCCTCGATCTGGGGCTCCACGCAAGATCTCACCCCGTGGGGTCAAAATGATCACAAGAACGGTGAGCAAAAATACCAGAACCACACGGGGGGACCTAGTGAATGACCTGCTGAGAGCTGGGACCAAAGTAACAAAGGCTACCGTCAGTAACACACTACGCCGCCAGGGACTCAAATCCTGCAGTGCCAGACGTGTCCCCCTGCTTAAGCCAGTACATGTCCAGGCCCGTCTGAAGTTTGATAGCGCGCATTTGGATGATCCAGAAGAGGATTGGGAGAATGGCATATGGTCAGCTGAAACCAACTTAGAACTTTTTGGTAAAAACTCAACTTGTCGTGTTTGGAGGAAAAAGAATGCTGAGTTGCATCCAAAGAACACCATACCTACTGTGAAACATGAGGGTGGAAACATCATGCTTTGGGGCTGTTTTTCTGCAAAGGGACGAAGATGACTGATCCGTGTAAAGGAAAGAATGAATGGGGCCATGTATCGTGAGATTTTGAGTGATGCAAACTGATGCAAGTATCCATAGGAGAACTCCCAATAGTAAGGAAATGGGAACGAGAGCTGAGCCCTGAGGGGAAAGCAATTAATTGTGAGACAGTTTGGGACAACATTTTCCACTGTTCCAAAAACCCAAATCACCAGTATATACACTTCAAAATATGTCATAGGACATATTGGACTCCTCAAAAGAGATACGTCTCTAAAGTCATTCCCACTCCCTATTGTACTTTCTGTCAACCTGAACAAATTGGAACTTTCCTGCATATGGTCTGGGAGTGTGAACAGGTGCATGGGTTTTTGGAATAAAACAACATCAATAATATCTGATGTGATTGTTTTGTTACTTAATGACGACTCTAAACTACACCTGCTTGGGAGACAGAGGAAAATTTGGCTAGCCGGCTCAACTGCAACCAAGAAAATGATAGCTGACATCAGTTTGCAACTGATGTCATCATTATGTCGAATTTAGCTAAAAAATAAGACATTTATTGACAGTAAACACATATCAATAAATTCCTGGTCGGATCTACTGGTTGTAGGCCTATTTAAGGACATTTTACATCCTGCAGCAGATCTGTCAGTGGAGCGTTATTATGGAACCCACGTAACTTCTAGGAAAGGCACGCCCCAGTAGACTGTTGGGTAGCCATTATGCTAACTAGAGCTGGTTTTCATACATCTGTATCACACAGGGAGGAAGATTTGATAGGGATTGGGGGTCATTTGTTTTTGTCTGGCTCTCCGACTTGACCAATCATGTTTACTTTAAACTGAGGTTATGACCTCCTACCTCATTAGTATATAGACACAGAAATACAGAAATAAATAAATGTAGGTGAACAAAAATGTAAAAATATATTTAAATCATTTATTTATTCATTATTTATTCTTTCATTCATTTATTTATACATTTATTCATGGATGTATTTATTTATTTCAGCATTTATTTATCCTTTATGTATTAATACATGTATTTGTTTATTCCTGTATTTATTTAAACATTAATTTATGCATTTATTTATTGAGGATTAAGTCATGTTCTGTCCTTCATATGGAATGGAGTGGCTAATTCCCCAGAAAAGAATACAATACAATATTAAAAGTAGCTATGAGGAACTTTCAGTTTGTGTTGATTCTAGCAGCCCCTTTGGACAAAAGTGGTAGTGTTTTTACCACACCTGCTGCCATAAAGATCTTTTTTAGCGTGTGCTGGCTGGTGCTGTATAGACCTTTTTCACGGCAGACATGTTGACATGTCATAGTAGGAAAAGCACAGGTGTATTCAAAACCATTAATGATCGCTTCATTCCACTTAAATGAGGCCCTGGTACTGTGCATGCTGACTCACTGAAATAGCTTAAAATTGAGCCAATTGAGGTTAACAATTTCAGCTGTGTTTTTCCTACTATGACAAGTCAAAATGTCTGCTGTGAAAAAGGTTTATTACCCACTGTATTACTGAGTTAGCGTTACTGAGAGGTAATGTAGTTGCAATGAATGTTTTGCTCAGAAAATCATTCATTTACAATAATAGGTTACCGATGCATTGTGCATTTCAAGTGTTGCATACGGTAACTTAGCCTACTTTGTATCGATGCATTGTTAGCTTAACCGGGTATCACTGTCACTGTGTCACGAGCCTGAGCAATAATAACACATTTCATGAAACCCAAGGACAGTACAGGGGGACAATAAGTAATAGTAGACTAACACAAACACGGACTGAAAAGAAATAAAATGGAAGATGGACGTAATTTCATGTAGGCTACTGACGTACAACCACGTCTCGCATTGTGAAGTTAATTTTGAATTAAATAGACATATTACATAACTGTTTAGGATGATCAGGGCCAATTCACAGTCAGTTTTGAATCATTTACAATCCCGTAATTGTCTCCATCTGTTGAAAGCCCGACCGACGTCTGTCATGCTCCCTTTTAGCTTTTAATTGTTCTTTGTTTATTTTCCTTCTTTTCTAGCATCAACCTCCAAGACAAATGGCTTGGTGAAGTCAGGAAAGGCTAAGATGGGTGCACTTGTAAGCATCTTCTTAAGGCCACTGAAGCTTTGCTCACACTCCTCAGTCCACATACTAGTCAGTACTGCTGCTGGCCTTGTTTTGTTTTGCTACTTTAATTACATCAGCCACAAGTTGGTGCAAGGGGCAGGCTAAGTGTGCGAAACCCTTGACGAAGCATTGGTAATAGCTACAGAAACCAAGGAATGATCTGACTTCTGTGACATCCCGGGGCCGTCTCCAGTTCTCCAGAGCAGAGATCATCTCTGGATCAGTTGCTACTCCCTCTCTGGACACACAGTGTCCAAGATACTGCACATCCTTCCTGAAGAAATGGCATTTGCTCAGTTTGGCTTTCAGACCCTTCTGTTGGAGCCGGCAAAGCACCATCTCCCGCCTCTGCAAATGCTGCTCGATAGAAGAGGAGAAGACAATGACATCATCCAAATACAGCAGAACTCACTGGAAACTCTGATCGTTTCCATGAGCCTCTGAAAGGTCCCAGGAGCATTACATAAGCCGAAAGGCATTCTCTCAAATTCAAAAAGGCCAAATGGTGTACAAAAGGCTGTCTTAGCTTTATCTCCTTCAGCTGCAGGGACTTGATTGTAGCCACTTGCCAGGTTGAGTGTAGAGAACCATTTAGCACCAACAAGGGCATCTAAAGACTTCAATTCAGGGCAACAGATAGGCACCCTTTCTTGTTTTGGCATTCAGCAGTCGATAGTCAACACATCCTTACCTCTTCTGTCTTCTTCCGCACCAAGACAATTGGTGATGCATAAGGACTGCTGATCTCCCTAATCACTTTGCTGTCAGGGAGCTGCTGAATGTGATCTTTTACTGTGTTGGGGGTATTCGCCTATACCTTTGACAGATGGGGAACTCATCAATGAGTGGTATCTTGTGTACAATGTCATTAGTGCACCATAGATCTCCCTTGTGTTTAGCAAATATGTGATTATACCTCTCCAGTAACTCTTTTGATGGTTTTTCTTCTATAGGTGAAAGTCCTGGCCAGTTTTTGAGCTGCAATGGTGTCTGAGATGGTGATAGGAGGCCCCTCTGCAGCCTGTGCACTGACTACGGTCACCTGGGCAACCTCTTCATTCCCTTTCTTAAAACACAACTGCTATTCCTCTATTCCCTCAACTACATGCAACATTTCAAACACCTGTTTTGAGTGAACAGTAGCCCCTCTGGCTCCATCATTAACCACAGGTACATAAGCCATGCTATTGTTGACGGTCACAAGAGAGGAGGACAACAGGCCAGGAGCAAGATCTGAGCCTCCGGGCTCCAATAGCATTCAATTTTCAATTCAATTTTATTCATAGTATCAAATCATAACAAGAGTTATCTCAAGACACTTTACAGATAGATTAGGTCTAGACCAAACTATAATTTACAAAGACCCAATAATAAAATCACTGCCACATCAGTATCAGGGCTCTTGATGACTACAGTTTGATGTTCCTGTGCAGCATGGTGTGCATGTAAAAACACCCTGGTGTCACATTCCTCATGATCACATGTCAGATCTTCAACAGCACCGAGAGTTTGTAAACCCTCCATTAGAGTCACACAGTGACACAGGTCTCCATGTGCTATGTACAAGCTTAAGTCCTTACCCACAGTGGTAAGATCAGCCTCTCGCCACACAACATAGAGGAATTCTGCCAGTGCTTCTTTGTTTGTTCCATCTGATAGAAACTTTTTCCATTGTGTTGGTGTCTTCTGATCCCGTCCATACATTTTCACCAGTTGTGTACCACCACCAGCTCTGACCGTTCTAAGGTTTTTAATACTCATTTTCGGATACTGGTCAATCACAAAGTCTATCCGTGTACAGTTGTGTTTTAGAGCAAGCTTGACTATGTACTGCAGTATGGTCTCTGCAAGCTCTCCAAAGGTACTTGGTATGGACCGAATGGCTTAAATGACTGCCATGCCATCAAAGAGAATAGCTCCATCTGTCTTAGCATGAATTTGTGTGCTGTCAAAGTCTTTTCGTTTCCTTATATCAGGAGATTTACATGCCATTGCCTCATGTTGTCTTGCTATGGCAGCCCTTTCATGTTGCGACAATATCCAGCGATATACTGCAGCTCGATTCTGTGTTAACCCTGTCCAACCACCCTTTGTCTTGGAATCTCTGTTGCATGTTTGCTCAATGGCCTGGTCACAAGCAATTGAGGCAAATCCATGGACACTTTGACATTGGACAGTCCACTGGCCTTTAACACTGAGCTCACTGTGGCAAGAAGGATGTGTGAGGGGCAAATTGACCATTTCCAGCCAGCATGAAGGTAAATACCTAGCATAATTTACACGATCGTATGCAAAAAACCATGCCATCATCAAGCGCACTGTTGACAGGTGAAGCTTCCAGTCCGATTCTCGTGTTGCTCTCACAAATAGAAGGAGTATCTGTACCATGTCGATGTATGAACTCCAGAAGGCAAACGTTGGGTTTTTCTGCATTTCTTCTTTTAACAAAGTCTTCATATTTTGAACACATTTAGTCAAATTTCTCATTTGCACACAAAACATCCATTGTTATGTCCAGGAATGCACATTTGATGACATCCATACACTCATCTCTCTCCCCTGGTGTCAGAGAGTCTAAGAAAGTGAGAAGTCTGACTCTCATACAGAAGTTTGTGTGCCCTCATGCTGCAGTTGTAATGATGACCACTGATCACTCCATTGATGGATCCTGGGGCAACAACTTCAGACTCATTGAGTATGTCTTGCAGTCCTGCATCGCCAAACCTTTTTCCTAGAATGCTCAGGTAGGACATGCATGTGTGAAATTCACCTAGTCTAATGACTATACGCTGAATAAAGTCATCATCTTTCCAGTGGATTTGCTGGGATTTGGCATATATAGCTTGGTCAAAAACTAATACTATATGGTCCAGTTCTAGCTGATCAGCAATTTGGACACTTCGCTTCAGAATTGTGTTAACTGTTGACATTTCTGTTGGTGAAGCCTCAATGACTGGAAGATAATACAGTGCTATCAGTGTCATCACCTTGAAGCAATGTATGGAAACCTGTCCAGCTTGGTATTGTGCATCTTTCAGCATCTATGAACTTTACAAAAACATATGCCAGTTCAGTTTGAACAGCAGACACTGTGTTCAATTTGTATGTGTCCACCTGTAATGGAACACTTTCATGATGAAACAAGTTCTGTGGTCCTTGTCTTTTAGACTGATGGTACTGTTCTACAGGGATGCTAGGGGGTGCTTTGAATGAGGAAACTCCCTTCTGTAGTGGTTGTCTGTTTGTTGTTGACACAGGTTCAACCACAGAACTTTGCAGCATAATCCCATTTGTGTGATGGGTAGTTCCTCGACCTGACAGTGTCTCCTCCCCAAAGTCAATATTGTCCCACACAAGTGTTGTAGGAACCTTCTTTGAAAATCCCTTTGGTATTTTGTCTCTGCCCTCTACTAGTTGAAGTTGGGCAAGGCTAGTGTCTAGACTGACAACCGTGTCCCATGATGCACAATGTCTTAGTCTATTTAGAAGTGACACAATTTGTGATGAACCTGTTAAATGGCGAAGCATTAGACCAAGACAAAATGATTTAGGGGTCTGCCTACGGCCCTTAGATGCAAGATACACAATGTCTTGACAGATAGATATCACTTTTAGGTTCAAATCATCTGGAATATCAACATAATGGGCCAGTGTTGGTTCCTCAGTTGCACCAATAATCCAGGAAATCAGATTTCAATTGGCACGACAGATTTTGCTTCGCTCACCTTTAAATCATCTGACGTGGGTGGCCACGGGCATTTCATACCGGGAGAGTCAAATAGAAGCATCTCTAATATTAATGCTGCACTGTAAAGTATCCTTGTGTCCTCTGCAGTATTGATGGAGGCCATTGAGGTTGGTCTTTGTGGACCAGCTTTTGCACTAGCCCTGTTTTCACAATCACAGTCACTTTGGCTAGTTACCTCAGTTGGCTCTGTTGTTTCTGTAACTGGATGAGGTAGCCGGTCTATCAGCTTATCTGCAGACAGTGTCTCAACAAAAACCATCTCGCTGATGTTACGCTTCTTGGGGGAGTGAAACACCAGCTGGGGGAAAGTCACGGGCCAACCTCCTCTTCAATTTATCCTGCCTGAATCCTGAGAGTAAGATGATCACAATGGTATAAATAAAGATATATTCACAGTGCTTTTTTTTAAAGTTAAAATACACTGTTAACAGATTATACACGTTATAAAATATGATTATTATGAATTCCATTTTTGTGAGAAAAACAATGTTGCATAAATGTTATTTCCAAAGCTGCCAAAGACAATCGTGGTATTTAAATTACCTGTAGTTTGAAGCATCAAGATCTTCATGATTTTTTCACCAGATTTAAAAAGATCCTTCTTACCTGAGTCATTGCCAACACCTTTTGGTTTACAATTATTCTATGGCGGATGATCCTCTCACAGAAGATCTTGTAGCTGGCATCGAAGGTTGGCTCATTTCTGAAAAGAAATTAAAAAACAGAAAAGATGTATTACTTTATGTGCCATAACTATTGCACAATGGCTTCAATTTTAAATGTAGTATAAATAGTAGCAAATCGAAAGCTGACAAAGTGATGTGAGATTTTTTTTTCAGCAAGAAAATTATTTCTACTTAACATTTTGAATTAATGGTGCAATTGTTGTGCACAGACAAATCAACAATTTAGATGGTCAATGCTTTACTTTTGAAATGTGAAAATGTGAGGGAATTATTAATTATTATTTAATAATGCAATATAATATCTCACTGTTCTTCTGAGGTCACAGTAACTGTTGCACTGGACTTTGTCAAGAACCTGGTGTACTGTCTATAACAGGACTGGTGGTATCGCACCTCCAGAGACACACCGTCTTTGTCTCGAATATACACAAGAATGCTAGTGTCTTCCTTCATCTCAGCAGCTTTCAGCAACTGGTCTGTAAATAAATAAATAAAAACTAATGAAATGAATTTAAAAAGAAAACCATTAAGCAAAAACTGCATTAATAGTTAACAATATTGAGTGTTCTGGCTGTAGCTGTATGCAAAACAATGCAAATCAGACTCTAACTGTAAAATAAACATTAAATAAATGTTGTAATTGTAATTGAATTGTACCTGAAACGTACCTGCTGACAACGTTTCTGCCTGTGAAAGATGGTCCTGTTGGCGTTTGCCTCCCACAGTAATGTACTTGTCCGTTTTCTTACAAATTATACACAAGGCAGGAAGCACAGGACCAGCACAAGCTACTAGCAGGCCGGTCCTGTACCTAAGTTTCTTTATCGGACATTCAACTGTAGCGATACTAATTAGTTATTACCCAGGGGTGGTTCTATATTGAATTACACCCATTATGAATCATAAAACAAGCTCTCTCTCTCTCTCTCTCTCTCTCTATATATATATATATATATATATATATATATATATATAGGCCTACATATATATCATTTCAAGAGGCCCTGTGATTTAATTTGAAGAGGTCTGTCATGAGTTTTTGTCTGCCAATGCAGATAGAAAAGCTACAATTCTCGTTAAGAAAGTTTGCATGATGTGCAACGTTTATAGGCTACTAATGCAAGAATCATACAGTAAAGCATGCCTACGTCTTTTATTGTTGTAGTGCTATCATATGTTTGTCCACCACTCAGTTTTATCAAGGGGCAAGTGTTTTAAGGGGAGTTGTGCTTACCGCAGGTTCTACTCTCACTCCCTCATCTCTGTCCCTCTCCTCACTTTGCATGCCACTGCCACTT
The DNA here is from genome assembly GCA_025617405.1 of Perca schrenkii. Classification (NCBI taxonomy): domain Eukaryota; kingdom Metazoa; phylum Chordata; class Actinopteri; order Perciformes; family Percidae; genus Perca; species Perca schrenkii. The sequence goes on from CM046787.1 coordinate 9,544,902, forward strand.
CCGCCAACAGACAACACCACCACTATCATCAGCCACGGGAGCTGATGGGGGACCTGCTATTGCCAAAAACATGTATTTTGTCTTTATTTGAGCCGCTTGGGTAACTTTGTTTCATTTAGACCATTTACATAAAAGAAAGGTTTAGACTTGTCTGTGTACTTCCCAGTTCTCCTGTCACCGTGTGTTTATCTTTCGCGCCTGCACCATTACAGACTAGTCCATTTCATTGTTAAAGTAGGGGGTGCAAGCAGGGCACCTGCAGCTGCAGCTTCCCCACACAGTGAAATGGTAGATAGTCTAACAAAAACCACTTTGCGGTGCAGAGGATTATTATTATTTTTTTATTATTAGTTCTCGTGCCGCCCACCATGTGACATGAAAAAATTACGCCCCGGGCAGCTGCCCGGTTCGCCCGTAACAAAAAACGCCACTGTTACTACCCGATGGCACAGAGTGGCCTTGATCTTGAGCTTCAGGACTGTGTGGCCCGTATCTCGGCCACATCCAAGCATTTTTTGTCAATGAAACGCCTGTAGCAAGTGGAGTGAAACCCAGCGTCTTCGGGAACGTTGTCAAACTTGATTTCTAGACAATGTTTGTATGTTTCTGCTATTCTCTGATTCTCACCTTGCAAGCCAAGCCACCGTTTTACGCAGTTTCTGAATGTATCCCACCGTGTAAGTGTAAAATCCTTTGTTTACAACACAAGGGTTAAGAGACTCTTTACCTCCCTCCGCAAAGATACATCATGCACATGTTCAACAAACTGATCTCTCACCAGGTTGTCCGTGTCTGTCAACCTATCAGGGTAAGCACACTGAACATCCTCAATAAATTTTTGAATTTTTGAATTTTTGATTTGTGAAACGAGGCTAATAGCAATTTCAACCAGCACAAGCGCATGTGTCACTTGAAGTGCCTCCCCTCCCTCCGTTCCCTTCCCCCTTCTGTTTTACCCTGAAAATTCACCTCAAAACGCATCTAAAATGCAAACACAAGATTTTTGTTGAACTTCAGTGGGGAATAAAGATAGATAAAAACGTTGAACACTACTCAAACAGTAATTTACTTTTTTTCATTTAGGCGATTCATTTTTCATAGTGACACAGGAGGTAGATCCAATAAAAAATTTTCTGGATCCAACTTTGGAGGTGCCGAAATATGTTCCGGCGTGTTCCGGCTGAAATGGACCTGTTTTACAGCAGACATTTTGACTTGTCATAGTAGGAAAAGCACAGCTGAAATTGATAACCCAGTAAGCTATTTCAGTGAGTCAGCATGCACAATACCAGGGCCTCTCCTAAGTTGAATGCAGCCATCATTAATGGATTTGAATACAACTGGGCTTTTACTATGACATGTCAACATGTCTGCCGCGAAAAAGGTCTATTAAGCCCTGCCCGTCAGGGAGCTTCGCACCAATACACCACCCTCACTGAAGTGCCGATGGTACAGCTACACAGGGCCTACAATAGAACGGCCAGTTACTTAAACACTCCGGTCAGGAGAATACCCAAGAGAAAAAGAGTTGCCCAACCTACATGTTCTTCAGCGTGAGGGGAAACTAACTAAGCTCTTATTTCCCCTGTACCAAACCCCCCACACACACACACACACACACACACACACACACACACACACACACACACACACACACCTCCGGCCAAAGGGGGATGTAAACATTGTTCTGTCATTCAATCCTGTACATTCTTCAGTCCAAAGCAGGGACGCGGGCTATGTCTGTACTGTGACACACTATCTACCAGACTGCCTTTTATCTCAGCAACCTACCACATCACTACACACTGTGCAGAAAGATAGACAGTGTACATGGGAGAAAGTTGACACAAGTTTTAGGCTGGCTTTAAAAGAGACCATGATGTAACTATCATTTTACATTACAAGTAAAATGCTCTGAAATCAATTCCTTCACTAAAAAGCTGGGTAAAGAGAGTGTTTACAGTTTACAGTGGTGGAAGTAAAAGTAGCAATACCACAGTGTAGAACTACTCTGTCAAGTAAAAATTCAAACTCTTACTGAAGTAAAAGCACAAACGTATTGGCATCATGCAGACTGGCCTATTTTGGAATAATATATCATTGGATTATAATTATTGATGTAATCACTGTTGCAGCTGGTAAAGGTGGGGCTAATTTAATTGCTTTATACAGTGCTGGTTAGCTTGTGAATTTTATAATTTAGGATCGATAAAGTCCTATCTTAACCTCTAATACATCTGGATTTATTTGGTGATTATATTTTGTTTAATTAATCCGATTCTGAAAAGTAACTGAAGATAAATGTATTGAGGTAAAAGTATAAAGTAGTCTGCTACTTTGGAAATGGAATACACTCTACAAGTAAAGCACCTCAAAATTGTACTTAAAGGAACACGCCAACTTATCTCCAACAGTAGCGGTGGCTGGTTTGACAACGGAAATGCGAGTGACTTGACCGCAGTCAAGCAATTCTCCAGACAGCTGCTACTACTACTACATAGGGGGCGGGTCAAACCATCACCAATCAAAAAGAAACTCTCTGCTGAGTTCAATGATACCTCACACAAGACTACCTTAAACGGTTCAAAAGCCATAAAATGGGGCGTGGCCTAAGTACATGGGCGTGGTTAAAGTATAGGGAGTGGCTCAGTATCACATATTATAAGTTTCATGTAAATCGGATATTTGTCATATAAGGCGGATTTCCTTTTGCCAGCGGGGGGCGCTATGACCAAAAGTAAATTTTGGCCTGTAGATGTCCTCAGGCCTGGACCCTTGTCAAATGTGAGAAATTTCTGGCAGATATGACAATCTACAACAACTTCTTCGTTCATCAATAAATGCTCAAAATGGCCACCACGCTACGCCCACACCGTTTCCCGAAAAGTTTTTCTTTTAATAACTTTTCATCTTTAAGGTATTCAGATGTTACACACCATATTTGAAGTCCATCGGATGAAATCTCTAGGAGGAGTTTGTTAAAGTATAGCACATTGACTTTTGGACAATGTTCACTCAAGTTACACCCATTTCCTGTTGCGATGGCGAAACGCACAAAATGGCTGCCCCGACACGGCCTATGACGAATTTTTTGTCTTTTATAACTTTTCATCTGTAACGTCTTAAAATGGTACAGACCAAATTTGAAGTTGATCGGATGAAATCTCTAGGAGGAGTTCGTTAAAGTACGATGTGGACATGGCCAAAATCACAATATTTTCGAACTTTCAATTCAAAATGGCGGACTTCCTGTTGTGTTTAGGGTATGGCTCCAGTGAGATTGCGTCGTGACATGCTACATATGTGTACCAAGTTTTGTTAGTCTACGTTAAACGTACTGCAGGGGCTCACTTTATTTAACTTTGTAGGGGGCGCTAGCGAGCCATTTTTGTGCGCCTATTCCCGAAACCCTTAAAATACGTAGATTGTCACCCGGATTGATGCGACCACCAATTTTGGTGAGTTTTGGAGAATGTTAAGCCCCTAAAAATGTAAAAACATAATTCAAACCGATGTGCGTATTGGCAACGGACGGCTCAAGAAGCCAATAAATAGCCTATACATAATTCCCTCGGCTAAAAATCTTTCACAACAATACCCATCAGGGAATGTTAACGGGGTTGTTGGTCTCTAAATGTTTTAACTTGTTTAAGCGCATTTCTCTCTCTCTCTCTCTCTCTCTCTCTCTCTCTCTCTCTCTCTCTGCACACCGAGCTCTACCAGATCTTCTAAGAACGGTGACGCTGTTATCAACTGAGTATTGATTGCTCAGTAGGTGGTGCTTTTACACCGATTGATTTCTAATCTTAAACATAACCAGGTCCTGAGCAGGTTAGGTGTTCAGCATAAGTTACCACAGCAATTTAACCCAGTAACAAGTGATCCACCACCCTGGGTTGAACCTGAAGTTACCTTGTTAACGCCAAATCTTGCTTCGTAGTACAGGCCTCTGCCCAAACAAACCACTGGGGGTAAAGCGTGATTTATGGTTGTGCGGAGGCTCCGTGCAGAGCTTTGTACTTGCGCGTTGGTGTGTGCGTCAAGCCGGCATGTGTGTGTGTGGGGAGTGTGTGGTAGAGCGAGGGAGAAGTGAGTGAATGATGGTGATTAGCCTTGGAGTGAGTAGCAAGGCATAGTGAGAGAAACAAAGTGTCTCCCCTGTGCTTTCTGACCACGGTGGGAGAGCTATAGCAGGAAAAGCTAACCCTCTCCTTGATTTCATGTTGTTTATGGAAAAGGAGAACCAGGAAATGAGTCGGGGGAAATGCAATGCTGCCAAGACACGTTGTGCATCGCTGCGACGTGATTTGGAGAGGTACATGTCAGGCTACGGCGTAGGGTCCGGCGCAGGTCCGTGTCCGTGTCTCCACGTACCTACGTACGTAGCAACGGCGTAGATTTTAAGTATAAGATTTAAATATAAATCACGCTTAAACCCTCCAGGGTTTGATTCAACCAAACTTAACAAGGCAGGTGTGAAAACATCCTAAAAATACAGAGTGGACAACATTTAATTTCCCCTCCTTGGCTTCCTTCTTTTTCTCTTGTCTTGCAGAACTTTCAAGGGTTCTCTAACATCAAGTCTTAATTAGGGATGGGTCTCGAGACCCGGTTCTATTAAGGACCCAGAACCCAAATTTCTCATATACCTCACAGACACTGCAAATCGTCACCAATGAAAAGGGAACTCCCTGCTAAGTTCAATGATACCTCACACAAGACTCTACGTCATACAGTTCATTAGCTGTGAAAGGGCTGTGGCTAAAGCATAGGGGGCGGGCCAAACCAAAACCAATGAAAAAGGAACTCTCTGGTGAGTTCAATGATACCTCACACAATAATGTACAAGAAACGGGTCATTAGTCATTAAATGGGGCGTGGCTAAAGTATAGGAGGCAGGTCAAATCATCATAAAAAGTCAATTTTGGCCTGTAGATGTCCTGAGGCCTGGATCTTTGTCGATCGTGAGAAATTTCAGGCAGATACAACAACGTACACTCAAGTTACAACAACTTCTCTGCTCTCTGTCTGCTCAGCTGCTAGACCGCTGTGCTGCAAAGTGTCTGCACTCGGCATTGTCGGCTAACAACTTGTTCATCGATAAATGCTCAAAATGGCCACCACGCCATGCCCACACTGTTGGACGAAAAGTTTAAACTTTTTTTTTACTTTTCATCGTTGAGGTCTTTAGATGACACTGAAAAAATGACAGAATTTGAAGTTGATTGGATGAAATCTCTCAGAGTAGTTTGTTAATGTATAGCACATATAGTTTTGGGCCTACTTCCTGTTGCCACTAGAGGCTCTATGACTTTGAGTCAATTTTGGCTGGAAAATGTCCTCAGAGTTGGAGTCTTATGAATCATGAAAAGTTTCGAGCCAATTGGACAATGTACACTCAAGTTACACCCACTTCCTGTTTTGATGGCGAAATGCATAAAATAGCCGCCCCGCCACGGCCATGCCCTATGACGAAAAGTTTTTCTTTTAATATTTTTAACGTCATAAGATGGCACAGACCAAATTTGAAGTTGATCGGATGAAATGTCTAGGAGTAGTTTGTTAAAGTACGACATGTGGAAATCGCACTAATTTCGAACATTCTATTCAAAATGGCAGACTTCCTGTTGGGTTTAGGGTATGGCTCCAAGGACATTTTTTGTACATCTTGACATGCTACATATGTGTACCAAGTTTTGTTAGTCTACGTTAAACGTACTGCAGGGGCTCCATTTTTTATGTTGTAGGGGGCGCTAGCGAGTCATTTTTGCCCCTCAAAAAGGCGATTAATTTGCCAGAAAAATAATAATAATTAAAGCTGCAAGCAGTGATGACGGGCCCTCGCCCCTTGCCCCGGGGGTTACTGGTGGACGCAATATCACATGTAGACCACACATTCTAAGTCGGAATAATTTTTGCCAAGATACAACCGTTCCTGTTTCGACACCCACCTACAGGAACTTGGTCCTCCATAACTTGTGCACTGTTTTAGCTATCAAAAATCTTTTGATAACTTTTTGTCATGAGGGTCCTCCAAGTCTATATCCAAGTTTTCGTGCAGTTCGGACTCACGGCCCAGGAGGAGTTAGACAAAGTAGGTTTCCCATATATCGCGATGTGGCTAATTAATAAAAGAAATTCTAACAGCGCCATCTAATGGCCGATTCACTCTAAATTTGGCATGGATGCTCAAGCCCCTATGCGGAACATTTGTGTTATGTTTGGTGGCAATTGGAATAAATCTTGGTAAGATACGCAACTTCCTGTTTCAACCAAGGTTATTATAGTTTTGCATTTTTCATTAGTTTTTATTTTTATTTAGTTTGGACTTTTTTCAGTTTAGTTTTAATTAGTTTTTAAGAAGGGTTTGCTAGTTTAGTTTAGTTTTTATTTTTTTTAAATGCATAGTTTTAGTTTAGTTTTTATTAGTTTAGTCTTAGTTTTAGTCTTTTTTTGTAATATGGGTTATTTGTCGGGGGCAAGATTCAAAAGGTCAGAAAAAAGTATTGTGTAATAATAACTCAACAAAAACATTTTTTAGAAATATGTATTCACAATGTATTCAACAATAACACAAGTACATAAAATGTACATATGATGATGAGCACAAATGTGTAAACAGTCTACACAAGACACAGCAGTAAGTGCAAAATGTGTTAGTAATGTGTGCCAGGAAAAAAACTAAATAGCCAACAGACTAAAGAAGACATATATCAACAGGTGTTTTGAACTTTGGTTCGAGTAAAGTGGCAAACTTTTTGAAGTCAATCGACTCACACAGTTGTGTAGCTAGACACCCCAGTATCAATACACATATTAACCCACGCTTCCTCACGCTTTTAGTGTTCATGCGTATTTACTAACCAGCAGCTATCGGGTCACCGGTGAAAGCCCGACTGTAGTGTTCTCTGTCCTGCTGTTGTCTCTGTCATGCTGCCTGGCCCTGGCCCCATACATGCATGCCCTGTGTACCAGGGATTAGCTTGTGTTTCAGGGGAAGGGGGCTTTGCGTTCTCCTTACCCTGTCACTGCTTGTTAAGGTAAGCTAGGTTAGCCTCCTTGTGCGCGCTTCTCAAATGTACTGTCAAATTCGTAGGATTTTTCCCTTAATTGTCCACTTATTTGACCACCTTCAGCGGAAGCAAGTGCCTCGCAGCGGCAGAGGGTCATGGCAAACAAGAATCTAAAGTTTCGCATTGATTGTCTTAATTTTGGTCCAGATATGTCAAAGTTGGTGTTTTTATAGTTAGCTACATAAATTTGTTTGTATATATAAAATTTATATAAAATTAATATAAAAATTCTTTTGATAAATTTTTGTCAGGTTAGTCAGGAGATGCTGCTTGCCAAGATTCGTGCAGATCGGTCGCACGGTCTAGGAGGAGTTCGACAAAGTATGTTTTCGATAAATCACGATTTTTCAGGCATAAAAGTCTAGGCGGAAGTGGCCGTGGCCTATATCAGGAGATTCAGTTGAATCCAGGGAATACGAAGATATATGTTTTATGAATATGCAATGTACGGTTTGGGAGTTATACGGTTAAACACGTTTTTTTTCTGCTGTAGCGCCACATAATGGTGGATATGTGTACGTTTTTTAATCTTTGTAGTTTTTGCCAGGTCTGACATGTGCAAATTTTTGTGAGTTTTACAAGTAGATCAAAATCAAGTGGTTCTTGTATTCTTCACAAATTGCTTAAAAATTCAAAATGAGAAGAAAGTCTTTCAGTCTTTTGTTGCTTACTCACAGTAAGTGCTCAGCTTGGGTTTCAGTATGTACGCACCAGAGGTTTTGTGGTCAATGTTGCTCCTTTTTAAGAATCTATGCAAGCACCTTGGACTTGAAATTAGGACTCTAGTCAGTTCAATCATCCTTCAGAGGCCTCATGTAGTAAATAACTTTACCAGAGGCTTTGTGATCACCAGGTTATGCAGGGGATGGCTTCTGGAAACCCTCCTCACTGCTCCTCGCTGAAAGTAGGAAAGTTCCCCTGATCAATTTCTGCGCCTCTCAAGGAATTATGGAATAAAGACAAGGATTTACTTTTAGGCTTGTTTATGGAACGATTGCCAAAGCCCAAAGACAGACATGCATTAGAACTAGTTAAGTATTTAAACTTCTTTTCGGAAAGAGTTACCATTTTTGTGTTTTGGGAGATCAGGATTTGTTGAATCGACTTCACTACACAGTTTTCAAAACTGATCTGGACAACATACATAATGATGGTGGCTCCTTCCTGTTGCTGTGTTACTTTTTTTTTTTTTCTGCAGCTGGTTATCAGCATTACAGTAAAATAGACATTTTACTTTAACCACCACTTTTTCTAAGAAAAGCTTTTGTTCCCCAACTGTGCAGTTAAAGATACCATCAGCTAGGAAAGTTAATCTACTGCCCATTAAAAACAGCGATGACAGATTCTATATCTAAGCTCCTTTTGTTTAACACGGTTCTTGAATGAATTTGCAAATTGCTCTGATCTGAAAATACAAAGCACTCTCTCACTCCTTATAACAGACTGGGTAAGAGGCTGGACTGATGTGAATTGGTGAGAAACAGCCAGGAGTAAGTATCTCTTCCTGACATCAAAAGACTGCCATCTCACTTCTGTCAGCTTAGGCAGGGAGGGATGACAGAGGGCCGCCAGGCAGACACGTATCCCTCTGCAAGCTGAGCCCACAGAGTGCTGGATGGATGTTGATGTCGAGGCCTGCACCACAGATGAAACCCTCAGTAAATATAGTGCCAAAAAGAAAGCTGAGACAATGTGCACTGTAGTCCATCCCAGCAATCGAGTTTTGGTTCCTGCAACATTTTGTTCAATTATGACCTAAAATCTTCTTGACATTAATTCAAAACAACCTCCAAAACTGTTTTAATATCATATCTTTTTTTCATAATGTACTAGGGCTGTGACGATAACCGCATCACCGCAATACCGGCGGTGACGTGCCACTACCGCGGTGATGACATCACTACCGCCATCACCGCATTTTATTTATTTTTTTTACTTTTTGCTGCCAAAGGTTACAGGAGAACACATTTCGTGTGATATTAAATATTATGAAAGCAACAATCATTGTTTAGTTATCATCATCGACAGTGTAGGAGCCACATAGTGTATTTTGTTTATGGTCTCATTTATATTATTTATTGATTATTGTGTTGTGCACTTGTATTGTAGGTGGTGGGCGTTTTCATCGCGGTTTGAGCGGAAGTTATAACATATTTGTTTGCTTCACCTGATCACCTGGTGAGCCTGGGAGCGAAAACTTTCTGTTGACCAATGTTGCGGCTGTAAGCGGTCCAACATAGTGCTGCCGCGAGGGACTAAACACTGAGAGATGCATAAACACACTGTGACGCGCTCAAGGATTGTATTGCAAGGATTTATTCCGCCACACTAACACGCAAATTTCGACTCACAAAGTAACTTTACATTTGGTAACTGCAGTGCTAGTTGTATTTTACGTGTGGAGAAATAAATCATTGCAATACAATCGTGAGCGCGTCACAGTGTGTTTATGTATCTCTCGGTGTACTTTGTTGTATTCTCTCCTATTTGAAGAGGTTATGGAGAGAAATTTTTTTTTAATATTGATTTTTATTTGATTATTATTATTATTATTATTATTATTATTATTATTATTATTACTACTACTACTACTACAGGTAATGTTTAATATAATACACAGTTCGGAAGGCAAAGACATTTCTCTGTTCTCAGCAGAGGTGGACATTACCGCTGCAGTGTTTACCATTGCACTTTAGCCTAGCAGCTAGCGGAGTTTCCTTCTGTTTATAGATTAATCCTGACAAAACCGCACGGTTAAATTTCAGCCTGCATGCACGTTTTGTAGCCTAAACAGAGCAGCTCATGTTGGTAGTGAGAGCAACAAGTTAGCGGAGTGCCGAGTTGCCCTCTCTGCTCTCTGTCTGCTCAGCTGCTAGACCGCTGTGCTGCAAAGTGTCTGCACTCGCCATTGTCGGCTAACAATTACTTTATACTTTACTTTATCGACAATAGAGCTTTCTGAACTGTCTGTGGAATAGATCAACGGAGAGGACAAAAGGCCTTAAATGACAGCAAGACACAGTAAAGACTCTGACATTGAGCTGAAATGGAAACACTGCAATCTTTTTATATAAGTCTATGACTGCAACATATGTTGTATGGTTTAAGCCGATGCTCTTTCGGGGGTAACGCTATTCACTCTACTGGCAGTATTGACAACAGATAAAGCCACCGTGTCTTGAGAAGCTTGTTGTTTTATTGTTCACGTTTAACTCACTTTACATCATCTTTGTTATGTCTTTTTCCTCTCACTTTTCCTCACAGCAGCACTCGTACACTACTCTCCGTTACCGCTCGTTCTCCTTGCGCGACCACACGAGCACTGACATCACACACTTAAGGCACCCTGCTATTCTTGCTCTAACTTACGCTACTCTCTTAAGGGGGTTGCGGTTAACCGCCATACCGCGGTGATACATTGCTTCTTCACCGCGGTAAGAAAAAATCTATACCGTCACGGCCCTATAATGCACAATTTGACACTTTGTGCATACATGGTTACATTTCTGTTGGGGGCTGTCAAAATTAATGCTTTAATAATAAGTTAACGCAAATTCTTTTTAACGCCACAAATTCTTTTGACTGTGACTTTGCTCAGTAGTTTGGGAAATCAGGAAGCTGCAGCAGTAACGTTGTGGAGTTTGTTGCCAACTTGGCGACTTTCTCCCTAGATTTAGCTCGTAATTAATCGTTAATTAATCACACGTTTTAAATGTATTTTACATTTTTTTAAGTTTTGCAAGTTTTTAATGCTCACGTGGTATTTGAGACTTGATGTAGACTTCCGGGATTGCTCCAGTGCTGCAGGAAATTCTGCTGGCAGCATGTATTTTTTGTTTCCTTCTGCTTTCTTTGTGTTGGAATTTTAAATTTGAGCCGCTGCAAAATAGTCGCGTGACAGAAAACTCAGATCTCAGGAGCTTTAACAAATTTAAAATTCCAACACAAAGAAAGCGGAAGGAAACAAAAATTAAAGCTGCGAGCAGCGATGGACGGGCCCTCGCGCCCCTGCGCGCTTCGGGGTTATGGGCGGACGCCGCTCCTTGCGACCGTGCATTTGCGCGGCACTCAGACGCCGCAAACCGTCACCAATGAAAAGGGAACTCCCCGCCGAGTTCAACGATACCACACACAAGACTCTACGTTATAGACTCTACTTTATTTGTCCTCAGGGTTGGACTCTTATGAATCCTGAAAAGTTTCGAGGTAATCGGACAACGTACACTCGAGTTACACCCACTTCCTGTTTCGGCGGCGAAACGCACAAAATGGCTGCCCCGCCACGGCCACGCCCTATGACGAAAAGATTTTCTTTTAATAACTTTTCATCTTTAACATCGTAAGATGCTACAGACCGAGTTTGAAGTTGATCGGATGAAATCTCTAGGAGGAGTTTGTTAAAGTACGACATGTGGAAATGGCCAAAATCGCACTAATTTCGAACTTTGAAATCAAAATGGCGGACTTCCTGTTGGGTTTAGGGTATGGCTCTAATGAAGTTTTCTGTACATCGTGACATGATACATATGTGTACCAGGTTTCGTGAGTCTACGTTAAACGCACTGCAGGGGCTCAATTTTCTTAACTTTCTAGGGGGCACTAGCGAGCCATTTTTGTGCGCCTATTCCCAAAACCCTTAAAATACGTAAATTGTCACCAGACTTGATGCGACCGCCAAATTTGGTGAGTTTTTGAATATGTTAAGGCCCTCAAAAAGCCAATTCATTTGAAGGAAGAAAGAAAGAAAGAATAGAAAGAAAGATTAATTCCTTCAGTTTCAATAGGGCCTTCGCCGCTGTCGGCGCTCGGGCCCTAATAATTCCTTCAGTTTCAATAGGGCCTTCGCCGCTGTCGGCGCTCGGGCCCTAATAATAGAAAGAATTAAAGCTGCGAGCAGCGATGGACGGGCCCTCGCGCCTCTGTGCGCGTCGGGGTTACCGGCGGACGCCGCTCCTTGCGACCGTGCATTTGCGCGGCGTTCAGACGCCGCAAACCGTCACCACTGAAAAGGGAACTCCCCGCCGAGTTCAACGATAGCTCACACAAGACTCTACGTCATACGGTTCATTAGCTGTGAAAGGGGGCGTGGCTAAAGCATAGGGGGCGGGTCCAACCATCACCAATAAAAAAGGAAGTCTCTGCTGAGTTCAATGATACCTCACACAAGGGTCTATCTTAAACGGTTCAAATTTTAAGAAAGGGGGCGTGGCTTAAGTATAGGGGGCGGGTCAAACCATCACCAATTAAAAATGAAGTCTCAGCTGAGTTCAACGATACCTCACACAAGACTCTACGTCATACGGTTCATTAGCTGTGAAAGGGGGCTTGGCTAAAGCATAGGGGGCGGGTCCAACAATCACCAATTAAAAACGAAGCCTCTGCTGAGATGAACGATACCTCACACAAGACTCTACCTTAAATGGGTCAGCATGTATGAAAGGGGGCGTGGCTTAAACATAGGGGGCGGGCCAAACCATCACCAATGAAGAAGGAAGTCTCTGCTGAGTTCAATGATACCTCACACAAGGGTATACCTTAAACCAGGGGTGTCAAACTCATTTTGCCAGAGGGCCACACTGGAAAAAGAGAATCACACCAAGGGCCGGACATGTAGAGTTTATCAGAGTGCTTTTTGTTACTGCAGGTCACTTTTTTTTAACATTTTGATAGCTTTTTTTTCCTAATTTTTGTTGTTTTTGTGGCTTTCTCAGACATTTGTCACCTTTTTGTAAATTTATTGCTTTTTCCCACATTTTTGTACACTTTTTGACACATTTTTGTTGACATGAAGCCCTACAAAAGTCATCAAAAGAGTTCCTTCTGGGGGAATTTCTGAGTCTCAGAGTCTGCCAAATCTGCCATATTCTGCTTTGAATGTCACGTAATTGCAGTTTCCTGTGTTTTGGTTTGGCGCACAACTAGGTGGGCCAAAATGTATTGTGAACCCAAATTAATATACGGGCCGGATCTAAATCTACAAGGGGCCGGATTTGGCCCGCGGGCCTTGAGTTTGACACGTGTGCCTTAAACGGTTCAAATGTTATGAAAGGGGGCGTGGCCTGAGTAAGTGGCCGTGGTCATATTATAGGGGGCAGCTCAGTATCACACGTAGACCACACATTCTAAGTTTCATGCAAATCGGATGATGTTTGTCATATAAGGCGCATTTCCTGTGGCCAGGGGGGGTGCTATGACCAAAAGTCAATTTTGGCCTGTAGGTGTCCTCAGGCATGGACCCGTGTCCATCGTGAGAAATTTCGGGCAGATACGACAACGTACACTCAAGTTACAGCAACTTCTTTGTTCATCGCTAAACACTCAAAATGGCCGCCACGCCCACACCGTCTGACGAAAAGTTTTTCTTTTAATAACTTTTCATCGTTAAGGTGTTGGGATGGTACAGACCAAGTTTGAAGTCCATCGGATGAAATCTGTAGGAGGAGTTCGTTAAAGTATAGCACCTTGACTTTTAGGCCTACTTCCTGTTGCCACCAGGGGGCGCTATGACTTTAAAGCCCATGTTGCAAGTTAACCACCACTGTTGATTAATAGGTACATATAGCACTCAATATATGTATATCATTGTTAAAAATGTCTCAAAATAGTGTTAGAGGACAGTTTTTGTCAGGTTTTTTGTCGTTTTTGGTATTAGTGTTTTTTCTTCCGCAATTCGGTGATGACGTCACGTTGGGGAGACGCGTATCAGCCTGGTACTAGAACTATGGTGACTGACTGGGATGAGGGAGAGGGTTTTTTACTGTCCGTGAATAGCACCAAGTGAAAGTCAATGTTTTATTTATATCTAGTGACAGTGATCATGTCGTTAGTTCAGATAAGTACCGGTAAACTTATCTAGATCTAGAAAATACAAGGCATCATGCTAGCTATGTGCTAACTTGCCAGTCCCACCTGTGAAATCCCCCGATTGTTGTAAACACATAGATATGATTGATATCATGATTAGATTTCTCACGTTTTGATGGTAGGCTACTAGCTCCAGTAACAACATATTTGCCTGGTGTTTATTTATTACTTGGACGGGGATGCTGTTTAGTTTTTCACAAGTTTAGACAGCTAGCTAACGCTACGCTGACGCTTCGCTAACGTTAGCGCAACAGCGTTAGTCTAGCCGGCTAGGTAAATATTACAACTGCCTTCGGAGTTTCCTATATCTGCGTACATGTTGTCAACATAAGACTTGTGGCATTAGTGCTCCTTTTGTACCATAACTTTATTGAATGAAACGTTAAACTTTGCTCCTACGAGATGGTTTTTGTTAGTTAGTTAGTTGCACAAAGCTCACTGGCTCTAGTTAGCCTGTATGTATGCTAGCGGACATTAGCTAACGTTGCATAGCCAGCAAGCAGCTTCGGTGAGCTAACCTTGACAGCTAACACATCCATGTGTCTCCATTTCAAATCATCACTGCAGATTGACTGCTTTTAACAGCAGAGGTTGATTGTGGGCAACATACTGTCGTGGTTAGTTCGCCGAAACTACTGCCGATCACCGAAGTTGCTGGCTGGCTACGCAACGTTAGCTAATCCCGCTAGCATACGTACAGGCTAACTATAGCCAGTTAGCTTTGTGTTTAACGTTACAAAAAAAACACCTATTTCGTAGGAGCGAAGCTTAATATTTCATTCAATAAAAGTATGATACAAAAGGAGCACTAACGCCACATGTCTTGTGTTGACAACGTGGACGCAGCTCCGAAGGCAGTTGTAATACCGGTATTTAACTAGCAGTCTAAGCTAACGCTGTTGCGCTAACGTTAGCAAACGTCGGCGTATCGTTAGCTAGCTGTTTAAACTTGTGAAAAGCCGAATAGCATCCCCGTCCAAGCTGCCTTTCACTTCCCCCCCAATATTATTATACACATAATAAAGACACATTGACTCGGTCGAGACCAAAAGCCATATTTTGCCAGATCAGCGGCAGAAACCGTGACCGGGACAGTGAACCGAGACGGGGCTTTCGCCTGTCGTCTCCCCAACGTGACGTCATGCAATGCATTGTGGGGGAAAGACAAACCGCTGTAAAATAGTACTTACTTTTTCGTGTTATATTCTGTTTTGTGATACCTAACAACATCAAATACATGAATAACAGTTTAAATGTTTATTACCAACAAGCAATTACCACAAAATCGTTGGAAAATTAAACTTGCAACATGGACTTTAAGTAAATATGGGCCTTTATTTGTCCTCAGGGTTGGACTCTTATGAATCCTGAAAAGTTTCGAGGTAATCGGACAACGTACACTCGAGTTACACCCACTTCCTGTTTCGGCGGCGAAACGCACAAAATGGCCGCCACGCCACGGCCACGCCCTATGACGAAAAGTTTTTCTTTTAATAACTTTTCATCTTTAACATCTTAAGATGGCACAGACCGAGTTTGAAGTTGATCGGATGAAATCTCTAGGAGGAGTTCGTTAAAGTACGACATGTGGAAATGGCCAAAATCGCACTAATTTCGAACTTTGAAATCAAAGTTCCTGTTGGGTTTAGGGTATGGCTCTAATGAAGTTTTCTGTACATCTTGACATGTTACATATGTGTACCAAGTTTCGTGAGTCTACGTTATACGCACTGGAGGGGCTCAATTTATTTAACTTTCTAGGGGGCGCTAGCGAGCCATTTTTGTGCGCCTATTCCCGAAACCCTTAAAATACGTAAATTTTCACCAGACTTGATGCGACCGCCAAATTTGGTGAGTTTTTGAATATGTTAAGGCCCTCAAAAAGCCAATTCATTTGACGGGAAAAAAGAATAGAAAGAAAGAAAGAAAGAAAGAAAAATAATTCCTTCAGTTTCAATAGGGCCTTCGCCGCTGTCGGCGCTCGGGCCCTAATAATTCCTTCAGTTTTCAATAGGGCCTTCGCCGCTGTCGCCGCTCGGGCCCTAAATATATGCTTCCGGCGGAATTTCCTGCGGCACTGGAGCAATCCCAGAAGTGGAGCGTCAAGGATATAGACCACTTTTCACATGACAAGATATACAGGATTCTCACAGGACAGTGATGCTACAAACATGATGATCTTATAGAATATGATGCATTGCTGTAGATTAAACTACAGCATCTAAAGGAATTAAAATTAGTTGTGACCTCAGCTCTTTTCTCTTGTTTACTGGCAGCAATGAGGCTCATGTAATTGGGTAGGCTTTCCCCTGCTCCATATTTTGGTACAATAACAGAATATAAGCTTCCTCCTGAGTTGTGCTCTTTTATCTATCCTGTATTTTGCAACAAGTGGAGGAGCAGTGCGTTCTCATCAGGGCCTGAAAAGAGCCTTTGTTTGGCTCTGAACACCTGGACAGAGTTGATTCAGACTCTCCCTCCTTCCCTCTTTCCTTCTCTCTCTCTTTCTCTCCCTCTTTTCTCCATCTGCCCATCTTTTTCACTCTGAATTGTTCTCTCCTTCTCCCCTCTCTCTCTTTTACACTCTCTCATTCTCTGTGTTTAACTGCAGCACTGTGACTGAAAGTCCAGACAAATATTAGACAGGCATGGGAAAGTGCTTTTACGTTGATGAGATAGCAGCACAATGTGAGAAAGATATTTATAGTCAAGACCATTTTAGTGGTATTACCTAGGAGATTCTCAAAATCAACACTGAGACCAGGGCAGTCAGGAGCATTCAAGTTTTTGTAATGCTCTGTATTTTAGATTAAATTTGAAGGATTTCTGATCAATCAGTCCCTGAAATTAGTCATTTCAACCCTAAAATTACATTATTTATGTGCTACATGACCCACAATATAGTAACTGT
Source organism: Perca schrenkii (assembly GCA_025617405.1). Taxonomy (NCBI): domain Eukaryota; kingdom Metazoa; phylum Chordata; class Actinopteri; order Perciformes; family Percidae; genus Perca; species Perca schrenkii. The sequence goes on from CM046787.1 coordinate 9,561,750, forward strand.
TATCCTTGAATCAATCGATTTGTGTCCTAAGGATGAATAATTTGTGCCCTGAATTATTGTAATAGCTTAATTACGTCCCTCAAATTGATAACATTAACAGCTTCGCAAAGGAGGTTATGTTTTTGGCTCATATTCTTTATTTGTTTGTTTGTCTGTCAGCAGGATTGCAGAAAAACTATTGGCCCAATTTAATGAAACCTGGTGGAAGGGTTGAGCATGGGCCGAGGTAGAACCCATTTAATTTTGAGGCAGATTTGTTTTGCATTCATGTGGTGTTGGAATAATTGGACAAATTTGTTCCTGATCATGGCTCACCTGATACGTTTTCCTTTGCTCTATCAACGTGTTGATAAACACTCTGAGAACACGTCCTCTTTGTAGCGGCCATGTTGTTTCCATTACATTACATTTCACTTGGGAAATGGGACCATCAGAGGAGCATGTGAATGCACCATTGGTCTTGGCGGAGGTCTGCATAGTGCCGTTCTAGTTTCATATTTGTTTTTTGTAATGGACTGAGATACACTTGGCTGCTTTAGCTGTTACTTTAGTTTTTTGTAATTCCTCCTTAATTGATACAATTTAATTTTGATCTGCTGTACTGTACTGTCTTGGTGTAGTATCACATTGCTATAAAATATTATATCATGTGTTTATTTATACTAGTACAGTGCCCGTTGGAACGGGCGATTGCTTGACCCGTGGTATTGTTGCTTGTAGAATTCTTCAAAACCAAGCTGTACCCCAAAATGACTTACAGAAGGACCAAAAACCACTTAATATGCCATCTCTGGCAGAGAGAGAGAGAGAGAGAGAGAGAGAGAGAGAGAGAGACGTTGTCTTGTGTCGTATGATCGTTAACGAATGTAACATTTCAGCAGAGGTGCTCACTTCCATACAGGTTTAGTGGCTTGACGGTTAACAGTGAAGCAGGGATTTGATTCACGGGGGTATTTTGGTGACGGTAATGTTATTAGTGTTGTAAGTTAGCATTAGACTTAATTAACCTGACCCAGGATGAGTCTGATGAAAACTCTGAAATTTTCTCGCATTGCACAGCGCTGTGAAGGAATAATCTCCAAGATTACGTTATGTTCTTCCAGCTCACAACTACTTAATACAATTGCAGGAAAAGAGTCAAAGGTTGTAACACCCCCCCCCCCCCCCCCCCGCTGGTGTAAAGTGTTCTGCATGTGGCGTCTGATGTGCAGGTTACCTTGCCCCCAAACACACCCCCAAACATGGACACACACATACATACAGATACGTCTCGCTTTATTAGTTAGATAGCCTGCCTATAAGTGGCATTACGCTCTGTCTGTCTGTCTGTCTGTGCAAAGTAGTGCTACTTTGCACATTTTTGTGGGTCTGAGGTGTATTTCACATTTTAGCTGCCAAATCTCCGCTGCTTTCTTCGACCCTCTGTCTCTGGTCCAGCGCTGTGCTCAGTCAGTGTGCAGTGTGAGAGGGGGAGTGGCCAGCGGCTAGAGTGGCAAAAGCCAATGTGTGCTTCTTCTACTGATATATATTTAACGATATATTTTGCATTTCTAATCCAAACAACGTCAAACTTGGCACCGCACTTACTCGTGCCCATAGCAAGACACCTGTCAAGGTTGAAATCCATCAGACTAACGGTTTGAGAGATATGTGCATAACAGACACACAGACACAGACAGACGTTCCTGCAATGTATAGATCGATGAATGAGCAAAAATATGACAATATAGTAGTACAGCATGCAAACTACAACCTCATTATCAGACCCAAACGGAATCTCTTTTTTCTCTTCAGCAGGGCTCCAGAGTGAAAAATTGTGGAATTTAGCAAACCGTTTATCTGCTTGGTTTAAAATGTGTGGAAAATTCTGTGTCACGGTACACACTTCCTGTCTCCTAAAGATGTGTGGCCTCGTTTGAACGTGTAGTGAACGTCATGTGGATGAATGAAAAGTTATATTTGAATAATTTATCAGATAGATAGTCTTTATTGTCCCATAGGGATGATCATTTCCACACATCTTCTTTCATGTTCCATAGTACAACAACACATAAAACATGTAACACATATACAAAAAAAAAAATAACACATCACATTAGGACACCCACATAGACACATCAAATGTGAAAACTACAAAGCAACTGAGGTGGTGGTGGCGGTATTACAGTTTGTTCAGCACTGTGATGGTGGTGGGGACAAAACTTTTTTTGAAATAGGCTTAGTCCAGTTCAGTGCTCTGTATGCAGCCAGATGGAAGTAGTGTGAAGAATTGATTCAACTGCTATTGTACGTGCTAGGTGTGTGATGGCTGTGTCAATAATTTCTGATAGGCTAAGTGTGGGGAGACTGATTATCTTGGAGGCAATATGTGTGATTTTAGTGAGTTTGTTTTTGCAGGTGGCAGTTAACATTGTGTAAAAACAGGGTGGGTTGGATGATGCTTTTTAAAGTAGGAGCAGGAGGTGGGGGGCAACAGAAAGGGCTCTCAGTTTGCGTATGACATGTAGACTATGTTGTGCGCCTTTCTGGATGGCAGTGACATGTTCCTTGAAGTTGAGTTTATTGTCTATAATGAGTCCCAGGTATTTAAAACTGCTGACCTGTTCAACTGGTTGGCCGTGGATGTGGGTATGGTTCAGTCCAGGTGGTGATTTGGATGTGTACATGACCAGCTCATTTGTTTTGTCTATGTTTAGTTCAAGGTAATTGTCCTGACACCATTGTGAAAACTGTGAAATTGAGTCCTGGTACGCTGTGATGGATTTGTTGTTGTTGAGTAATCCAACTATGGTAGTGTCATCATTTACACAGCTAAAAGACATATTTAGAATGACAGAGATTAGTTTTGTTAGGGCTTTCACGAACATTACTGACCTTAGCTTCTCTGTGTTGCCAGATCTTATGAGACATTGGTCCTGAGACAGAAACAGGTCTCAAACAAAGTAATTTTTCTCCTGATGTGTCCGTCTGAACAATGCCATTTTAGTGTCAGAATGTTTTGGAGATATGTGGCTTGTGAGAAATGGGTCCCATATCTACTTTGGTGACTATGGGGCGAAAGGATCTCACATAATCTGTCTTCACGTTCACTTCTCCCATTGGAATCAATACACTCGGACTTGCCCCTAGTCTCCTAAAAAGGCGTGGCAGTGGCGGAGCCCACGTGACACAGATACAGGAAACTAGCTTGAGTTGGGGCGTCTCGGTTCTAAACCATCTCTGACTAACCGCAGATGTTACAGATTACAGGTATTTACTGTTAATACCAATACATTTTGAGAAAATAAAGTAAAAGGCCTGAATTACACTGCAGCCAGTATATTACTGTAAATTCAAATAATACAGTAAGAAACTGTGGGCCTGATTTACTAACACTGGCGCAGTTTGCGCTGCGTCTGTTTATGCGAGTTCGGTAATAGCGCACGCTATGCTTCCACATTTTGCGTAGTATTTATCAACCCTGACACCCATCAGGCAATCAGCGTCTTTCTCCGCCCACTATACCGTAAATTGCGCTGTAGCAAAGCGGTACTTGTGCTATGTTACTTATGGCTGAGTGCAGACTGCGATATTCCCACTGCTGATGCTATGACTGTTTGAAATGATCCTGATGCCAATATTTGTAATGTAGCGAGGAGTTTAACAACTGCTGGAATGGGATGTGAACGCTGAGTGGGAGATTCAATTTCATCTTTGATTTATTCCAGTAACTCTAATATTGCTTGATCTGTAACGCTAAATGATGTTGTGTTCACTGACAAAGTGTAATTCTTGTGTTAAAAATATTTTCAGTCTCGCCTATGTCTTCGTCTTGCTCAAATTACTGTTGCCATTTCACCAGCGGCATAAAGGTCTACGAGGAAACTCGATTGCGGCTGGTTTAGACCTGCTTTTAAGAGGCGGAGAATTTCCCCCGCAGAATAGAGGCACGCTCTTACTGAGAGTCTTTGTAAATCCACAGAATATATAATTAGGTGCACTTTGCGCTTATACTCCCACCTTTTTGGCTGCAACTCCCACTTTCCCCACGACCCTCCCACGAACGCATATTGGAAGCGCAACTTGTCTCTTCTCGCTCATGTGGCAGACAATCTGCGATTTTACCCAAGTGCGCCCTGTTTGTAAATAGCCCGCATCAGTTATGTCCATCTTTGCGACCAATTAGCGCCTGGAAACAGGCGCAAACGGCTTGATAAATCTAGCCCTGTATGTCTATTTTCAGCAAAATACCTTAAACTTTAAAAACAGTATGTGTACTGTAAATAAACAGTAGTTTACTGGCGAAGCTGCTGTCAGTATATTACTGTAAATTTACAGTGAAAATGTAGGAATCAAATACATCTACAACAACAAATATGTGAGAGAATGAGACCTTGTTAAAGCCAGAAGCTCCAAAGTATAAATCTACATAAATCTATCTTTATTTTTCTCGCACCTGTTGTGTTCTTAAACCCCCCGATGTTGCAAAGTAGACACCCTTCTTGTTTTCCGTGCACGTTTTCAGCCCCCTGAATGATTATTTTTACCTCTTTTGGGGAGTGGGTTCTTTCATATTTTTTGAGGGCGACAAATCTACCTCTTCTAAATATTGAGGGGGGGCGGGGTATATCCCCTGCACCCCCCCCCAAATCTACGCCTTTGATACCATAGACCACATATTCACATCTTGTCCACCAACAAAATAATTTTTATTCCTTGAAGCTTTTGACTCAATCTGGTGTAGAGTAAGAGTAAACGAGCCTGTCCCTATAATTGATTGAAAATGGTAAAGGGGGGAAATGTGTGACATCATTATAATATTTGCTATTACTTTGTTCTAACTTTTACAACACACCGTAGGTTCAGTGTGAAAACTCTCAACTCTTATATAGGATATTGGGCTCAAAATCTCATACAGCATACAAAGAAAACACATGCCTTAAATTAGACTTAGAAATATAGACTACATCAGACACAGTGACTCAATTACTGACTTTAAAAACTGACTTAAAACATGGATTATTATTTTTACGAGATTGCTATAATTTTGAATGTCCTTTTTTGTTTGTGGAGTGACCTTGTGTGTCATGAAAGGCGCTTTAAATAAAATGTATTATAATTAGGTCATGCAATAATGTTAATCATTTAATTTTAAACATTCATTTTTAATAGAATAAGCACAATCAGAAAATACAACAAATACGTTTATTGTTATTGTTTTGCATGCTTCTTACACTAAATTTCTTCAAATGATGATACAAATACTGTAGAAAACGTTTTATCACATTTTATCACACAGCAGTACTTTATTGTCGTGCTGTTATGTAATATAGATAAGATAGTTTACTTAGTCTATATCCACAACATTCCACTTCTGGGATTGCTCCGTTGGCGACGGATATTCATTTATGCCAGATGTCCATTGCCTTGGCTTTCCTTTTTGTTGTAATTTTAAACTCCAGTGGATTTATGAGAACTATGCTGCGCATCAGGGTAATATGTCAAAAATATGAAGAAATGTTTGCAAACACATGTGGTTTTGATACAGTGATCTGCAGCATTCAACACTTCCTCATACCTTAACAACAGAGTAGGTTGATTGCCAATGACTCCCAAAACGACATGTATGAGCAGTCAATTTAACTTCTTTAAACACATGACCGTAACCAAGACCACCATGGCAGTTTAAGTTTAAGTTAAGTTAAGTTTAGGCAAGAAAAATACTTAGTGGTAGTAAAACATCAGGGATTGGCCTATAATGAGTCACACAAAACTACTTAAATGAGGACGTAACTACCTCACAGATATAACTACTTTGGAATTAGTTCTGTAAAATCTGACTGATTATAAAAAGTGACCCTGTCTCTTGAGCTCTTATACTTTGTCACATTACTTCCTTGTTTGCTAATTCCTCTAATTACAACAGCCACTAGAGGTCGCCACTTAACGACAAACGTAACTAGAGACCATCTGGCACATCTGCTTGCTCAATCGACCTATACGGCCATTTTCTAACTTAACTTAAATTCTTCCCTTAATTGTAAATTAAGGGAAGAATTTAGTGGAAGTGAGTTTGGCTCTTTGCCTTAATTGGTTTGCATAAATATTGTGTGTGTTTCAAAGCCTGATAAACTGTATCTTATTCCTCTGTGCCATAGAGCACCATTGTTGTATAAGCACACCAGTGAGCCACACTGTTGCACTGGGTGACATCTTCTTCATTACCATGAACACACAAACTGTAGTTTATCTTTACTCATTCCCACATACTTCGTCCCGCTGCCACAAATACTTCGTACTTACTAAATATGGATTAATCCACCACTGAAAATAATCCTAGATCAATGCACAATTTCCATGCACAAGATTTGATAAAAACTACAGTGGCTTTGTTAGATAATTTGATAAATACTTGTTTGCTGGCCCCATCTAAAAAATATTTATGGTGTCCATGTTGATGTCTCACTTGCTGCTAATCCCTTAAACTGTTTGAACTTCCAGTGCAGGTTCCTGCTTATTTGCATGGGTCTGGGCCCATGCTTTGCATTTCATATTGTTTCCCGACTTATCCATCCTGCCAAGCCCCACCCCCACCCCCCTTTGTGCAATTCCTTTGAGTCTCTCTCTCTCTCATTATGAAGTGTTAGAAAGTTGCTGAAGTGATAAATGAGCCTGCGAAAGCCCGTTGTCCTAATTAAACTTTGACATAAAGAGTGACAAGAAGCGATGAAGGGGAAACAATAGCAGATTGTGTAGGAGTGCAAGCCTGGAGCAAGCAAGCAGCTTTGTCCTCCAGAACAAAAGCATTTGTTTGCATGTGTTCAACTCCATTCAACTTCACCAGGCCCAGGTGCAAAAACTAACTTTGCGAGGAACCTCACAACTCATAACACCTTTGCACAGTTGATGAACAGCCTGCAGTTGGTCCAAATAGGCTGACAGAAGCAGATCAAAGCTCCTGTGTTGCGATGTAAATGTTGTCCAGCAGAATTACTTCAGTCTCATTACTTTCATTGTCTGGAAGGACAGCCAAATTATTCAGGTGTGAAATTTTGCTATTTAAGAGGTCTCTCTCTCTCTCTCTCTCTCTCTCTCTCTCTCTCTCTCTCTCTCACACACACACACACACACACACATCCCACCAAAATGAAAGTAAAAATGCACTGAATTTATTTACCATCGTCATTACTGGAAAGTACTTGTTGCCTTGCTTACTGTATACACAAGTAAGAAGATAACATCACCTTCCACACTATTCACACAGAATCATTAATAAATAGGTTGCAGGATGTTTCCAAGGTGCTGTAAGAAAGAGAATCCCCTCAGAGAAGGGCCCTTCATTTCTGAGCTCAGGGGCGGAGTTGGGCTTTCCTCAACTGCTGTGTGAGGAGGGAGGAACTCTGCATTCTTATAAAAAGCCAGTATATGGGCTGGCAGTATTTAGACGACGGAGCAGACAGACTGGCCCTGGGCTGTACTGCGGACCCAGAATGGCACAGAATGGAACAACAGAGAACGGAGTGGCTGAAGGGATCTTAGCTTTGCCTTTTCCTCAACCTGTCAAAGTCCAGGAGATCAGACACACCAAGGTAAGAGAAAACAAGTTCAACTGCTGCAGGTACAGTACGGTTGGGAGCATTTATCATAATTTTTGTTTTTGACTTTAATGATAGTTTATATCAGTTGTGGCACAAACTAAACCCATTACAAACTCTCTCTGCTTTTCACAGATTTTTATCAACAATGAATGGCACACATCCAGCAGCGGAAAGACATTTCCAACTTTCAACCCAGCGACAGGTGTCAAAATCTGTGATGTGGAAGAAGCAGACAAAGTAAGTAGGCAGACAGAGATTTTATTTGTAAAATATATATGTATATATAATATAATATAAATAACAATAATGAATAAAACATAGTGTAGGCCTACATGCGTAATTAAGACCTTAAAGGGAAACTTTATTTTAGATTTTCAACTAGCATTATGTCTTTACTGTTATCTGCTCTGGCTCTGAATCAATTGGAGAGAAAAAACGTAAGCCCAAATTCATTTAAATATTTGTTAATATCAGGTTTTGTGTTTGTCAGAACAATGTCAATGAAATCCAGCATGCCATAAGAACTTAATCAGATACATAAGAATCTTTTGCCAAATTCGGTATATAATTTATCTGCAAAGTAGCGTTTTATATCAACAAAATAGTTTTGTCAATATAGTTTTACATATTTGTTAAATAAAGGTAAAGTGGGAACCAAAATATTTCAAAAGTATAGGCTACTATTACAATATTACCAGTCCGCTTACTACGTATGCACATATAATTGGCACTGAAAGTCATTCATGTGCTGTACGCACAGCCTGCTTTATACTTTATATTTATACGGCAGACCTGTGTGTTTTGACATTGTCCTGCTTTAAAAAGTGAAGAAAAAAACATCTCAAGTTCAAGGAGGACAAAAAACTGTAATTTCACTTATTTAATAAGGTTCACATCACAATAAATCAACCTTCCTTGTGATGTGAGCCTATTATTTTGTCCTTACCTTCTCTTTTTGCAACATGCCTATTGGATTTTGGGTTTAGCAGTCCATCGAGAAAATCCATTGTTTTGAAGCGCAACCTCCTTTTCCAATTTATTGTCCCACTTTATTCTGCTTAATTTTTCTGTGTAGGAAGATGTGGACAGGGCAGTGGGGGCAGCCAAGGCGGCCGGGCAGAGAGGCTCTCCGTGGCGGCGAATGGATACGTCCAGCCGCGGAATGCTGCTGCACAAACTGGCCGACCTGATGGAGAGGGACCGGGTCCTGCTGGCGGTGGGCTTACTTTCACTACATTCTTTATGCTACCCACACTAGGTCATAGCAATGAAATGTTTCCTGCAGACAACTGCTAAAAACAACTGAAAAAACAAGTCCTTTCTGAATATGTTCATACTGTTCCACAAACAGTTCATCCATTTTACTCTAAAATTCAAAGTGGTGCTTGTTTTTTCCTTAAAAACATGATGGACGTACAGTTCAAGAATTACAGATTATTTTAAAGTGGGATTTCCTGTGGTAGAAAAATTATAAAGTATATTCAAATTCTGTATTTAAGTAAAAGTGATAATACCACACTTCATTACAAGTAAAAGTCTGGCATTCAAAATTGCACTGAAGCAAAAATAAAGGGGCAAAATGTACTTTAAAATTGGTCACTCATTATTTAGCAAAATGGCATCATACATCATATTATTTGATTATTATAACTGAGGCATTAACTTGTAATCATTGAACTATTGTATCTGCTCAAGGTGGAGGTGTTTTAGGTAATTTATATCTGATGGGTAATTTATTTATCTGTATATCAATGCATCATATTTTATGATCATTACAGATTTTTTTCTTGTCTTAATCTGCGAGCAACTATAGTACTGCAGATAAAACTTACAAGTAAAGAAGTAGAAATATGGAGTACCAAAAATGAAAATATCAGAACTGTATTTATTTTTTTGCCGTACCTTAGTAAATGTGCTAAGTTACCTTCCACCGCTGCTCATTTATTTCTTCTTACAAACACGTTTCCTCTTTGCTGAATCCCACCCCCCATGTCTACATAAACTCAGTCTCACATCTGGAAAAACACGATTAACTCATGCTAAATGTTTCATCTGAACGACATCAAGAGTTTCTTTTTCTTGTGTTGCTTGTGGTTCAACTATAATTTAAAACAATATATCTCAATTATAGAAGCAAGTGCTGTTTTATAAGCAACAGACTTATTCCTGCAACTGAAAAATGTCCATGATGGTGACTTTTTCATATCAGGGATTGGCCTACATTATTGCATGACATCATGACCCCACCCTGGTCTCTCTTTTCTCTTTGTAATGATTGCTGGATGTTACTTCCCCCCTCCTTCAGATACTGTTTGGAATGAAATCCTGTTGCTGTGCGTATTCACTCTGTCTAGCTGCCAGCTTGCATTAAGACTTAGATCTGTAAATGAACCCTTACAGATGTGAGTGAAGTAATAATACTAGATTGCATGTGACTGCTAATTGCAAACAGGCTCTGGAGTGGTAGTGTACAGCATATGGCTAATTACACTAAATTCCCAGCTATGTTTGGGGAAATAAAGACCAGATTCAGAGCATTTAAAGGTACAGTAAAGTAGTACAGTGGTTTCAGTATCTGCTAGAGCTGCAGAGCCTCACTTCTCCTTTTGTCCCTTTAATTTAACAATGGAATAAAAGTAATTACAGTAAACATATGTACACAAACTCATCAGACTCCATTTAAATAAAATAAAAATAATTTTATCATCGTAAAACACTCTGCATTCAAAGTCGACAGAAACAAAATAAAACCATCAAAAGCCGTCTTGTTTCATCTCTCTGCTGTTCCAATAATCACCACTCTGGTTGGGTTGAAATAATGTAAATTCACACATTTACATGTGAAAATATGCTGGCTGTATACACACTAAAAGTAGTGATTATTTAAATGGAGTCTATTGAGTTTAGTTTAGTTCAAACAAAAACGATCTTACTCTTTAATAAAAAGGTCTATCTCTGTAGGGATCCTTTCCATAATGTTGTCAGAACAAAAACTGAACTTTTAGTGGATGGAAATTGACGAAACACATTTGTCCCATAGGGTTACATTGCAGCCAGGTAACAGCATTCACGCTTATACAATACTGGACCAACTTCAAAGTTTTTTGTTTACATCAGTCAATATTTCAGCTAAACGTGTAACATGCTCGACCAGTGATGCTAGTTTTCTGATTCTTTAGACCCTGGAGACTCTGGACACGGGGAAACCTTTCCTGCAGTCCTTCTTCATTGACCTGGACGGCAGTATCAAAACCCTTCGTTACTATGCAGGCTGGGCGGACAAGATCCATGGCAAGAGTCTGCCTGTAGGTGAGTGTGTGTGCCATCTTATTCTAACTGTCAGGAATTTAACAAAAAAAAACATCATGGCCAACAAAGATGAGATGATGATGAGATGTGATAAGATCCTGTGTGGTATAGGGTTGGGTACCGTTTGGATTTTTACGATTCCGATGCCAAACCGGTACTTTTAAAACGATTCAGATTCCTAAACTGATTCTTGAAAAACTGAAAAATGACATAAAAGAAAGGCTTTTTTATGGAGTTTTTTTTTAAAATTGAAAATTATTTCAATTTAACAATATATTAACGTTTTAAAGTACTTAAATATATAATAAGTAAACCTAAGTCACCTAACACACAACTACAATAATTTAACAAATAACAGTTACACTATTAACAAGTAACAACAAAATAAATGTTGAGTTGGTATGCCAACCAGCTTCAAACTTTAGCAGTTCTTTTGCAGAAAAATGACCATATTTGCCTTCTCTGGCAAGATAGGACACCTCTCCTGACTTATGGCATGTCCTGCACAGGAGAAAACTCTCTCAGATGGTGTCCAAGAGGTCTGTACACACCCAGGTATGAGTTTGAAAGGGCAGACAATTTGGGGAGGCTGTCCGGCTTCCCCCACCACCAGGATACAGGGTCTTGTCCTGAACGATAGACTAGCAGAGCAAGTGTAATATGTTTACTAGCGATCACGTGCAGTGAATGGTTAATATGCTTTAACATCCGTTTTGGTGAGCCCAGAGGGAAAATATGCCATTTTAAAAGTAGCCTACATTTACGGTAGCTAGCTAACAGTAGACTACAGAGAAAGTGTGATATTTTTACGTCCGTTTCGGAGCATGTACAAAAAGCTGTCTATCCAGCAGGGATTGTAGAGTGCATTTCACACCACGAGCAGGTACGTGGGACACTCGGCAGAAAAGGGAGAAAGAAAAAAGATTCTGCCACTGTCCGGAGCGACAGAGGGAAAATATTTCAGTCAGAACTGAAATTTGCGTTCTAATCCGGTCCGAATACTACCGTTTGCGTAGGAACCGGTTCCATAGTGGAACCGGGTTTCGGTACCCAACCCTAGTGTGGTATCAATAAGGCTTTGATCAATGTGATTCTAAGGGGAGGAAACTTTACACAACGTACAGGTCACCTGCATTCTGGAAGCACTATTTCACAATCTCTGTACATTTGAGAAAAATATTTACGTGTGCAAAGTGTGGGTAAAATATGAGCCACAATGTGGCCTGTTTAAACAGCTGTTTAAAATAATACAAAAATCTGTTTGGACAACTGCAAAATGCAGTTAAAATGTCTCTTGTGTTGTAACTAAAATATTTGTTGTTAACTGAAACTAATTAAAACTAAAACCTTTAACAAACTTGACATGAGATGACGCTGTGCTGTAATTGCTTTACATGGGACACTAAAGTAGCAACAAAATTAAACATTAAACATCATGGCAATTCTCCAACTATGTATTCTGTGTGTATATTTAATATGTATTTATTAGTAGGATAACCCCTTGAGATGAATCATCTCATTTTCGAGGGGGTCCTTAAAACAATTAAACAGTAAATACAAAACACAAAATACATTCACAAATACATACATCACTCCCAAGCCTAACTGCTCCAACAACAATACTTACATACTTCTGATACATTCTACCTGGCCCTGACAAAAACAAACTAAAACTAAATATATATAAACCAAAAGTAAATCTTTCTGTAAAAAATGAAACTAAACTAAAACTAGCAAACACACTCTGAAAACTAAAACTAAACTCAATTAAATTAAAAAGTCAAAACTTAAATAAAATAAAAACTAATTGAAAATTCAAAACTACCTTGGTTTTTAGAGCACAACATAGTTTGTAATGCACTCAGGATTGACTCAAATTTTACTGTAATTTGATATCATAAATTAGTAATTTGTGCCCTCAAATGAATAACCAATGCACACAATCAAGTATTTTTTTCCCCTGATTACTTGATTCCTGCCATAACAAAGGATTTGATTTGCATTCTCAAATTATTGTTTGAAGTCAATGCAACACAGGAACGGAAGTTAAAATTTTTGTCCAATCTGGTCAGTTAGGAGGAGCGTTTTAGTATTGTGGTGCGCATATAATTACTCAACTAATTTATTCAATTACGTATTTACTCAATCATACATTTGAGAGCATTAATTAATCATTTGTGCTAACAAATGAAATATTTGTGTACACAAATTGTTTTTTTCTTTACTTTTTCTTTATGAACTCCATACAAAATAATGCAAAATGAGTATACATGAATAAATTAATACTGATAATTAAGAGTGTACACAAGATAATTAGTGAAGCCTATGAGATGAGTTTCCATTGTGCACTAAAAACTTTTTATGTCCCCTCAGGGGCTCCATAACCAGTGCACCATTGGGAAACAAGTTAATTACTATAGTGCAATTGACTTGGCCATGCTCAGGATTGTCCACAGCCCTGGGTGGTATCTCATCCAGACTCTTAATACTTCCCCCATCTTGTCAGATCCTACTTTGCTTCTGCAGGAAAGCAGATAGACAAAACACGCTTGCCTTTTCCTCCTGATTAGATCCCAATAGAGTGGTGAGAGATGCAAGGCACGGCAGGACAAAAGGAAGAGGAAGAGGCTGAGATAGTAATCAGTGAGGTGCAACAGTCTGTGAGGATTAACAATCACTGTTGGCTCAATGCCTCGCAAAACCGCCAGCCACTCAGCCTGTAATCCCCACCTTTATACTGAAGCAGTTTCACTACTCACTCATCAAGATGAAACACATAACTGAGTTATAGTACAATATGAAAGGCTACATACACACTTTGATGTGTGGTGGTGGTAGAGCTGCTATGTAGACTGCTGGTTTCAGTGGATGCAGATGAAGCTAAAGTAAAACATTTTCTGGATAAATCGGAATCTACAACTCACTGTTGTGTACTGAAAACCTCTCTTTCAGTCTCAATGTATTGCCTATTTGCTGACTATGCATTGCATTTGAAAAATGAGAAAACCAAACAAATGTACCTGGCATGCCTACTACAACAGTAGAAACAAAGATATGATGATGATAATTAAGGATGCTGGACAGGTTTCAACCCTGGTTAATTCAAAATAAGAGCCTACAAATCAGTCATATGTTATATGTAACACTGCATTGTTATTAATAATGAAGACAGAAAGAAACGTGGGTGAATAAAACCAAAAGTATCTGCATTGCTAAACACCAATAGAGATTTTTTAGAATAGAATTTTCACTTTTCAATTCAATCACTTCTAGAAGTTGAATTGTTGTCTAACTAGTACTGCAGACACAATAACTGGTTGATTGACTGTTTACACTTTTTATTTTACAGGAAATTACATTTTTGCATAAGCTTATTGGTACAGAAGCACTGAAAGGCAAGGTGGAAAAAACTATTCAGGCAATATTTGCCAAAGTATATCTCCTAGGAGATATTATCTCCTACATAGGAGATGTTATGTCCCACGTGGGAGATATTGTCTTGTACGTATGAAATATGTTAAGCATTTAGTGCTCGATACAATTGAAATTTCAGCCAAAGGCGGCGTAATTATTACCTTACACAGCAGCTGGATTCTCGCAATATTGCGATTTCACGAGATCACGCGAGAATCGCAGGATCACCCATCACACTAAAATCCTTCTTGTCAGGCTTCAAGTAATGTGTTTGTGTCTAAACTACCAGCTAACCAAACCAATCAGCGCCAGGTGAGAAGCTACTGGTAGCTACGGGCGTGGTTTAGGTGTGTGTGACGGCCGCAAATGTTGTTAAAAAACAACGGAAGCAATAGGCAGATGGTTCATCCAATCACCTGTCAAGTATTTTTTGAAAGTGCCTGCCCTTTCCAAAACAGTTTATATATATATAATGAAAGTGTAAATAGGTGTCGGCAGGATTCTTTTTCATAGTATTGCCTGCAACAGCAACTCAGCAAGCAAGTGAAAGAGAAAGTGAGATTGATTTATGTTTTAGTGCCAAAAGCATTACCGTTACCGATACAACACACCATAAAACTAGGATTAGCCCATCGCACGCCGCTAGAGCTGCAGTTCACTGCTGTGTGGCCATTATCAAGCTCTGTTTCAGTGCTATGGACAGCGCTGTCACACACACCCTTGGCCCCTACACAAAACAAAGCTCTGTCCATTGCTCTGAAACAACAGTGAATGATAGTCACAAGAAAAGGAAGCTGGTTTGTCTCAGCAAGCAGCTAAGTTTACAAGAATTTGCCAAATTTAGCATGTATGTTCCTAAGTTTTGATCCAAGTAAAAATGATTTTTGAAAATACAACCTAATTTCAGGTGTGATCACCTTTATGGTGTTATCCTTCTCATACAAAGCCATCCACATCTAAAATATAAATATACAATATAAATGTATAATGAGAAATAGTAGAGGGCCCAAGACTAAGGTGACCAGATTTCTGAGACAAAATCCGGGGACATTTTCAGCTCAGAAGCGTAAATACCTCTAAAACAGGTATTTGTAAACTTAAAACGGGGACACTGCCCCAGGGGCCTCATTAGACCTAGAGCTGTACTGGGGCACAAGCCCCCCTAAGGGGGTCCATGGGCATGCTCCCCTGTAAGAAATTCTTTTCTGTTTTAACGTTTAAATGCATCAATCTGGTACACTTTGGAAAGAAATTCAGAGGTTAGACTTGATTATTCTTATCTATGGATGGAAATATTTGCCTGAACTATTTTGCACTTCAGAATTTTAACCATGCACAGGTGGAATAGTTTTGTTTTCATATTTTTGCATTAATGTCACTAGAAAGCATACCACTAGAAATATATATGCATATTTGTAAGTGGGATTGTCTGGAATCTGGAAATATAATAACCATTATGGTGAGATACTCTGGCTAAGCAATTTCCAAAAATGTCTGTGCTGACATGAATAGTTTACATGAGAATACATTATAATTTTGGCCCAAAGTTGGAGACCATGTAGAAATTTATTATATCTTGCCTGTTTGATTCATTATCATCATAGTTTGTCTCTAGTTGCATCATTGATTGAGTGATTGTTTGTCTAGTAGCCTACTTATCCTGTCTTTATACAGTGTTTCAGTGTTTGTCGGCGCTAATAAACATCAGTGATTTGAACCTGGCCTGGAATGTGTCACTAAGAGTGGCATAGAATAGACTAGTCCTCCGATATCGAGCTTAATGTTATAGTGATAAAATAGACATTTGGCAGCCTACCCAGGGCCAATTCTGACGACTGTTAGGGTTAGTTGAAAAGTATGCTGATATAATATGGCAAGAAAACATTTGTGTTCAATGAGAAATAGGCAAGCAGTCCTATTGACAACAACAATGCCAAATGAATGGCAAGGGAGTAGGATCGGCAGTTTTGTAATCAACATTTGCTCAATGAGCCAGCCAGCAAGCCAGAGATAGTCATCACTGACAGGCTGGCAACCTAATGCAACTGGCACAAGTTTGTGATGAATAGTATAATAAGTCTGCACTCTATTAAGTGGTTTCATTTCATTTAATGACAAATTACCAAGAAGCCTACCTCTAAGTAGCTAGCTCAAGTAAAACTGAAATGTCATTATAGTACAACTGTGTGCCGTAGTAGTTAGTTTTTAGCTGTAACTCTGCTAATAATGTTAACAATAGCTATTGCAAATTGTAGATCATACACAGCCTACACATATAGGTTAAACGTTAAATAACATATAACATAGATGATAAACATAACGCTACAAGAACATCTTTGGTTTACCTATCCTATGGGATATTGTATTACTCACACTCGTCAGAGCTAGCTGGCTGAATGAATGAATGAATGAATGGATGAATGAAAGAAGCCCACCGTAGCTGTTTCGCAAAGGGTAAAGATTCTTCTACCACTCTGCCAGAAATATGGGCATTCTAGAACATCTCTGAGCTTTGAGCAGCACTTGCTCTGGCTGTCTTGAGGCTGCGCGTGTAGGGTGCGTGACTATACGTTTGGTCAATGTTTTCTTTCTTTTATTCCAATTTCGATGCCTGTATCGTCAAACTCAAGGCTTCAAAACGGCAGTCCACAAACCAATGGGTGACCTCACGGATGCTATTTCCAATGTTTTTACAGTCTATGATTTAAACTCAGGAGGTGTATGATTTTTGATATAAATCCATTAGTACAGTGGGATATTTTTTCCTTTGATTTGGAAGTAGAAGCCGAAGTGTCAGTTTGGAATAAGTATTAGCCTCGCAAAGCTACAGTGGGCCTGAGGCTGTCTGTCTGAATCTTGTGTTACACACAGACAGCACGAGTATGTTCCCAAGTGACTCGAGTGAATGTAACCTTCAGTAAGCTGTGACTGAACATGGACTCACCCAGTGACTCAAAGATAAAAGCAGCTGAAGATGAGTCCTGCTGTAGGGGAGTATCCCAGTCTGTGATCAGTTACGCGGGTAACTGGAGAAGGTCAGGGTGCAGACTGGGAGGCCAGGTTTGACCAGTTATCTGCTGAGCCTCTGACACGTCCTTGTATACTACAACTTATAAGGAGTGTGAATCTTAATGTTAGTAGGGTGGAACATTCCAAGAGGATTCATTTAAAAACAGCTTAACAATGCAACAGAAATATTGCACTTTGATTTAAGAAAATTAAACAGTACAATGTAACCATGCAATAATGTAAGGGAAACTTAAACATGACATTGAATATCAAAAAGCTTATGAATGCAGTGCAGTAAATGTTTTAAATAATCCACTTACGTGTTCTGTGATGTTTTTTTAAGTTGTTCAATTTAAGAAAAAAGGTCATTAAGTCCTCCAAATTAAATTGTTTGTCCATGCACTGCAAAATGGCATGTAGAAGTGCTTTGTGAACTGTTACAAATCAAAACATATGATGTAACAATGCTAAGGTTTGGAAACACTTTGGTTTGGCTTCAAAAAGTGACTACCTGGTTAAAGTGGGTATGAGGAACTTTCAGTTTGTGTTGATTCTAGCTGCCCCTTTGGACAAAAGCGGTAGTGTTTTTACCACACCTGCTGTCGTAAAGATCTTTTCTAGCGTGTGCCGGCTGGTTCTGTATTACCCAGTGTATTACTGAGTTAGCTTTACTGGGAGGTCATATAGTTGCGATGAATGTTCTACTCAGACAGAAAATAATTCATTTACAATAAGATAGTACATTACAGATGCATCATGCATTTCAAGTGTTGCATAAGGTAACTTAGCCTACTTTGGATGTATCGTGAGCTAAACCGGGTATCACTGTCACTGTGTCACGAGCCAAAGCATTAAGAGTTTGTTGTAGCAACCAACGTAATAATAACTTTATATAGCACATTTTATGAAACCCAAGGACGCTTTACACAAGTAACATTACAGGGGGACAAGGGAAAAAGAAAA
This sequence comes from Perca schrenkii, assembly GCA_025617405.1. Taxonomy (NCBI): domain Eukaryota; kingdom Metazoa; phylum Chordata; class Actinopteri; order Perciformes; family Percidae; genus Perca; species Perca schrenkii. The sequence goes on from CM046787.1 coordinate 9,580,022, forward strand.
TAGTAAGCCAACACAAACACGGACTAAAAAAGAAATAGAAACCTGAGCGCTAAATGGAAGGGCAATGTAATTCAATGTAGGCTATTGACGTACAACCACATCTTGTATTGTAAAGTTATTTTGTAAATTAAATAGACATGTTACATACCTGTTCAGAAGGAACAGGGCCAATTCAGGGTCAGTTTTGAATCATTTACAATCACGTTATTGTCTCCATCTGTTGAAAGCCTGACCGACATCTGTCACTCTCCCATTTAGATTTTAGTTTTTCTTTGTTTCATTTCCTTTCTTTCTGTGATGGTCCTGCCCCAGTTTCAGCCATAACTACGACAGATAACATAACTAAAATAAAATGTAAATACAATTAGGCCTATATAAAGATTTCCTGCTACCCTTTACCTGGCTGGATACACTAACACAGACTTTTCCGGTGTTACACCAAAATCTGTGACCCATCAGTGTGTGTTACTGTAGATCCGGTCTATCTGCCTTAAATCATTTAGTGACTCGGACCCGGGCAGAGGCATTTATGAAAACTATATTTAAATAGCGTTCTTTTCACCAGTCTTGTTTGTTGTTACAGCTTATTTATGATCATGATTTTGATTATGGTTCAAGGACTAATGTGGTCACATTTTTTTTAAGTCACAAAAAGAGAAAAGCAGTCACCAGTGTTACAGGGTAACCTGGACCCTATTATCCTATGTGTTTGTGTCTAAGGGACTAATGGGAACAACAATCTTTGAATCACTGAGAATAATAATCTGAGCCCGTCAGCGGCAAAAACAGCACGACAGATTCTATATTCAGTGCAGCCAGTTCGCAGTTGCCGGTTACTGGATACATTTCAAAAGTTTTTGTTCACATTAGTCACTATACCAATGAATGGCAAAAAAATTACCCTTTAAAGTCAATTTTTTTTTTTTTAGGTTTCAACCTCGCCCCTTAGTCTCCTTTCAGTAAATAACTTTAAGGCCAATGATTGTAACTGTTTTAACTTACAAATAACTGAACAACTTTATTGTGCAAAAATCTACTTCATGTAAAATTTTTAATAGTAGGCCTACCTTAAACCAATAACACACAATATTGGCCTAAATATTACCTTCAACCTATAGTACAGTGGATCAAACTGATTGTTTCTTTTTCTTCTTCTTCTTTTACAGATGAAAGCTTCATGTGTTTAACCAGACATGAGCCTGTTGGCGTATGTGGAGCTATCATTCCAGTAAGTCCAGAGCAGATCTGGTTTGAATTTATCAGCAATAATGTATAATAGGATTTCTTATTACCATTCACATTACTTTGGTGTGAAAATTAAACACACAGACATATGTGTGTGTGTGTGTGTGTGTGTGTGTGTGTGTGTGTGTGTGTGTGTGTGTGTGTGTGTACAGTAGATCCAGTAAAAGGTACTTTCAGGACATTCTGCTGTAATACAATCTGTTCTTAATAAGCATTTAAAACAACGGAACATTGCACAATATCGTATTTATAACCCAAAATGAGTCCAACACACTGCTGTGATACCAACTTCTTGTACTGTGGTATACAGCTCTTACGTATATCTACATATGGATAGTAATCATCATGTGTTTTAAGCATGGCATCAGAGTTAAAGACTGACAGTGCTCTGACAGTTTGTGAAAAGCCATTATGTGTGTTTGCTGTCCTGTCCAGTGTCAGAAAATATGGATTAGTTGTGGATCAGTACAGAGATCGAAACCCCAAAGAGCACAGTCACTCTGGGACTTAGCTGCAGCAGAAATGGGAGTCTTATATGCCCTGTTGAGCAGCTCCCAGTGGGATGATGCATTATGGATTGGAACTCCATTACTTCTTATTTTCTTGTTGGTTTCACCAACTAGTGAGTAATTCATTGCAGGGTTGAGCTCTGTCCTCACCTGAAAATGGGAGTATTATTAATGTTGAAAAGAAAACCCTGTAGAAGGAGGCCGTGGAGAACTAGGTCAAGAAAGCGTTTGACTTTGACACTCAAGACAACTGTTGAGTTTGAGTTTACTTTATTTATAAAAGGGGACAGCGCAAATTAATAAAACACATGATTTCCCATGGGTTAAAAAAAAGCCAGAATTAGCCAAAAGGCTATTTTTCATCTGTAGTCCCCTGCCTTCGATGTTAAAAAGGCTTTTTAAAATAGAAAGAAACAAAAAACAACACAAGCAAACAAAACTTAGCACAAAGCATCACAAAAACAGAACACAACAAAACAGAGCTCAACACACAACGTAGCACAAAACAAGACACAACACAAAAGCGAAGGATATACAACAGAACAAAAACAACAGGGTATAAAGTATATATATATATATATATATATATATATATATATATATATATATATATATATATATATACATATATACATACACACATATATATATACACACACACATATACATACATACATACATACATACATACATACACATACATACACACATACATATACATACACATATTCACATACACATAAAGTAGAACAGACATAACCATTAAGATCATTAAGAGCAGTATTAAACTAGGAAGAAACAAAATTTTCATGTATGTTGACTCAAACTAATATGTATCATAAATAGTGTTAGTGCTGACATGTATATGTATTGACCATCCAGTGTTTTAGCTGCTCAGCAAAAGACTTATATGTGTTTAACTGTCTGATATGGTTTGGAATTGAGTTCCACTCTCTTGACCCTCTGATGGACCAGGCTGACTGACTAAAAGAACTTTTCCGCATCGGAATAACACAGTCTCCTCGTAAGGATCCTCTTGTGACTCGAACAGTATCTGATCTTCTATTGATATAGGCAACAAGTGGCGGTGGAACTAGGTTATGAATGACTTTATATACCAAACATACGTTTACATATTTTATTAGGTATTCCCAGCTTAAAAGCTGGTACTTCTTCAAAATTAAGCAGTGATGGAAACGCTTAGTTTTTTTATCTAAAGTTTTTATGGCTTGTTTGTATAGTGATTCAAGTGGTTTCAGTGTGCTGTTGTTGGCCTGGACCAGCTTGTTCACATTGTGTTTCCAAAAAAAAGCACTTTCGGTGTTCGGCCGAACAAATGAAAAGGCTCAATGAATCTTTACAAAACAATTACGTTTTGATGCGCGATAAAAAAAAGCATGTTCGGTTATTTGGCTTTGGCCAATTTTTTCATTTTATTTGTCTTCGGCCAAGAATTTTCCTTTCAGTACATCCCTAATGTCTATGATCAGTTACTAGTCTCGCATTGCAAGACCTATCTCCACAGCGCAGACATTCATTTTAGGATGGAGAAAAAAAAACACTCTGGGTTGTTTGCATTTCTTTAAACCAATCACAATCGCCTTGGGCGGCGCTTAGCTCTGGACGCAGCGGCGGTGGCTCTGCTAAATACTCCCGGAAATTTGTTTGGGTGGAACATTTGCACCCCGCAAAAGAAAATGGCACATTATTAAATGAAGTTCGCCGTGTGTACTTCCTCCACAGCAATCCCACCAATCGGTCACAAAACGTACCATTTTCAGCTTGTAGCTTGCTAGCTCGAAGTTTGTTGTTGTTTCCCATAGGAAACAGAGTTTGAGAACGGCAAAACAGAGAGATCGGAAAGAGAGGGACATTGTGCTGGATGTTCCTTGTCTTCCACAGGCAATTATCCTGGAAAAGTACCTCTGTTGATCCAGACCAGTGGTTCTCAAACTTTTTTCAATAATGTACACGCTGAGCCAAGTACACTCTGACCAGCTCAAAACATTTTTGGTAGAATACAAAGTCTATAAAAAGAGGTACAATTAGCAGTGATGGATTTACTATACAACAACCTTGTAACTGAAAAACATGTAAATTTAGAATCCATTACTTCATTCATTATTATAGTATAATTATTTCAGGAATTATGCATCACATATTCCACTAGGGGTTTGTGTACCCCCATTTGAGAAACAATAATCCAGACTAATCAGTTACTAACCTTTAAGTAGTTTTATTTGCCTAAACCGGACCAAACCTTAACCATGGGGGTGGCAGATTTAAAAAAAAAAAAAATTATAGAATGACAAACAATGTATCTTGTCATCTGAGTTTCCCCTTGTTCCAGTCTTTGAGCTAAACCAGGCTAAACTAATTCCAGACCTTCCTTTATACTGGACCATGGATTTATTAGAACTAGATAAAGTACTCCAAGGTGTTGCCCATACATTTTAATGAGTGGTTCACCCACTGCATATGCCAAACAAATGTTTGTCTCTTCCTGGTTTCCTCCAGCTCTGTGCATACATAGTCTCTTTTCCTTGTCTCTTTTCCTTCCTTGCAGTTTGAAGTGAACTTAATGTTGTGAACAGTTTTACACATCTATGTGGAAAATGCAAGGGATTTGTGTGTTGCAGTATCACAGTTAGCCACGTTGGTAAATAAGCATTTTCAGCTCTATTAATTCATTCACATAATGGGCACACTGAGATAACATTGATATCGATCTTCTAATCTGACATGCATGGGCACAAGTGTATCGGTCACGGCAGGAATTGATGACCATGGCCGCCATTGCCACCTAAGTTTGGCCTACTGCCCCTCATATATATATATATATATATATATATATATATATATATATTTGGGATGTCAAACGATGAATTTTTTTTAATTACGATTAATCACTGAATTTCTATAGTTAATCGTGATTAATCGCATGTTTTATCACATGATTAAAATTCTATTATTTTGCATTTCAGAACTGTTTTTAAGTACATATTAACAATGGAAAGCAATTCTTACCAGTGTGTCTTGATTAGGAATCAAATGAATGCAAAGAAAGTGACTTTATTGGTTCTATTTTAGAAATCTGAATCATTGTGGAGCTGGGTGCACACAAGCCTCACTTCCACTCCCACAGTTCGCCATAAATGGATGTAGAAATGCCTTAAACTCATGTTTACATATCAATACATGTGCCCGCTCCACCAACATTAGACCTGTTAGTGAGTATACATACTGAAATACAGCAAAGAAAGAGCAGTTTCCCCGACTGTATCCGTACCACTAATTCATCACATTTCTGCAAACCATCATCGCAGCAAAATATCATTATTATTAAGCATCAGAAGGATGATTCATTCATAGTTATTCTATATATTTTGAAATCAAAATCAAATTCAATGATCATTAACAAGGACATGATACTCAAATGGAAATAAAATAACTAAGAAATTAAGTTTATTAATTTCTCTTTGATTGACATTTCACAGAATGTAGTGTAGCCAATAACATAATAAGACAGTGAAATTGATTCAAACTTGAAATTGACTGGCCTTGCCCCTAAAATGGTTAATGCAAAAGTCCCTTTGAACAGTAGATTACAGCACAGAATGGCTCTATCATTTACACTGCTAATATCTTTTCTTGGAACTAGATTCAGGCTTAATTGGGACCACTAAAGACTGAACTTTCCAGAGATGCAGGGATCATAAATGTGTAGTTCTAATAGGGCAACTGCTCTCAATTTAAAAGCACAAGCAAGTCTGGATGTGAGGATGAAATGAAACCCTGGTAAAACCAGAAACCTTATCTTAATCTTTGCCCTCCCTAAACAAGACCTCCTTTCTGCTAATCCCTTTAGGGCTATTCTTACAGGAACACACAGCTCCAATCCTGTGCTGTTCAGATTTACTTTCACACATTGGAATATATGTATTTTTTCTTTTGATTATAACTTCATCAGATTTAGGGTGGGGCAGTGTTTGGTGTTTCACCATATTGTGTTGCACTTTGACAGACGTGTACGTATAATTTCAATATCATGACAGAAAACAGCCATTCAATTTTTATTCTATAACCGCTAATGTTGCTTTGGCAACAAAGGAACAAAACGGCTGTTGTTTGACATGGGAGATTATATCATAAAAGTGAAACTCATACTAAAGGACTTTGTGTAATTACTGAAAGTAGTGCTGGCGCACACACAGCATGAGTCATTGTCAGAGGAAAACAGGAAACCTTTCTCCCTACTTATGATCCCAAGATCCCTTAATGGCTCTGAGTGTTTCCAAAGTGTTGTAAAAGTTAACAATGCTTAAACAATGAACATGCAGCACTCACATGTATTGCCGTCTAATTTGGGTTTGAGTGCCCAATTATTTGTCCATTGGTTTTCCAACATGGAAATGAGCAACTGGAAAATAAATGACCTCTTTTCTGATTTTGTTTACTTTGAATTATTTCCAATCCTTTTATTATCTTGTAAATTCTATTCAGACCAACATCCAAGTGATAAAGTGGATTTTCTGGAAAAAACTAAATACTAATGTTGTGTGTCAACCCATTCTCACTCCCAACTCGTAAAATACGGACGCTTGGGCAGTGGCTCTCAGCGTTAGATATGACGCAAAACGCACCCTTCAGTGTGTGTATGGAACTGGGCAGAGCAGCAGCTCCGCGGCGCTTTAAGATGACGTAGTATTAAGAAGGACAATGGTAGCGAGTAGAATGAAAGCCTGAAATGCCGCGTAAGGAGGTTGGTTGGGATGGTGGATGGGTCAAACAACACAGGACTTTTACCCAGGAGACTGGGGTTTATGTCCTGTTCTGGTCCCATGTATCACTGAAACGTTCATTTTATAACCCCACCCACGATCTTTTCCTAAACCCAACTTTCCAGTTCATCTTTTTCTAAACCTAAGTGTCCCATTCTTGTCTCGCATGTCAGTTAAGCATACGACCCAAAGCATCAAAAGTGACGGCAATAGTCCGACCAAGAGTGTTTAGATAAAGCGTGTTTAGATATGACGCTAAAGGAGACTTTTAGCGTCAATAACAACGCCAAAGGCACCTGACCAAGCGTCCGTATTTTATGCGATGGGAGTGAGAGAAATGTGTGTGTTGTTGCTTGTATTATTAGCCCCAGTTTGTGCCTCTCATGTAGTTATTAATTCCATTGGAAACTGCTGTGAGTGACAGAAATGAGCTACTCTTTGCAAAAACATATTGGCCCTCATTTATCAAAAGTGCATACACCAAATTTCCAGCGTACACCTGGCGTACACCCAAAACCACGGTGACTTTGAGATTTATCAATATGGACGTTGGCATACGGCACGCTCAAATCCTACGCCAGCTCAGGAGGTGGTGTACATGTACGCACGTTTTGAGTTAGTGCGGAAATGCGCAGAAAAACAATTCTTAACACCACAAAACGCACTGACAAACTAAAAGAAGACCTCTATGCGCCGGTATGCAACATTGTTTTAGCCTGGGGGGGTTCTGTACAACATCTCGCAGGAAAACACGGTGCCATAACTGTAGCGATGGAGCCAGATGACCCGATGTCCAGAACACCCCTAACTGGGGGCTATACGAAGGAGACAGGATATTATTCCTCGCTTTTAAAAGGTAGCCTATAGTGTTATGTTTGGCAATGATATTCAATACAGGAAACATGACGATGCACAACATTTTTATTTATTTTTCAGGTTTTTGTTTCTCTTTCAAGTGAATGATTTATTTCTGCCATTGACCAAGTTATTTTGGCTTGTTTTTCCAGCCCCTCTGCTGTCAGGAGACAGGGTCCAGCATGGGGGGGCGGAGGACTGTCTCTCAGCTGTTGCCTCGTTCCGACTCATGAAAAAAAACACGAGTAAAATAAAAGACACTGCATAAACTCCGCTACCGTGTGTTTATTTAAATATAAGTAGCCTACACCTACATATGTAGGCCTAAGATATTGCAATAGAAGCCTGTATATTACTATTAGGACTATAGAAAAATGTGTCGATGTATAAATTAAATAGGCTAAACTTCAGCTGGAGTCCGATTTACCACGGCAACCGCATTCTTTCTACAGCCTTTAATACCAGTTTTTCAGTCTGCCAAATAGTACACACTTTAATGCAAATGAACCGCAGATATCAGGGTTTCAATCTCCAACTCTGAAAAGTGCCGCTTCTCAGCCGGATTACGTCTCGCCATGTCGTGAATTGTAGGGGCGAGGCCTCAAAACCCAGAATATATTGGGGCGTGTTATTCTAATGACGATCGTTTTCGTACACCTGGATTTCAAAGGTACGCACAGCTTCATAAATCAGGTGGTGAGAGGAGTGTAAGCATAATCTTACGCCAACATATACGCCCGTTTCTACGCAAGAATGATAAATGAGGGCCATTGTGCGCAAAATATGCAGTGCAATTTGGCTGTTTTACAATTAGATGAAAATAGCGGGAAATGACAAAGCATGCAACTGCCCTAGGGCCCAGTGCCTCCAGGGGACCTCAAGAGCCAGGTTTACTGGAGGCATGGGTTTGTGGTAATATGATTACTTTCCACCGCTCATCCATGTCCAGCAGGCTTAACAAGGTTGCCTAGACGTCCTTCTGAAGATGTTTCCAGGCCATATTGGACTTATAATCCCTTCAGTATGTTGGGGTGTGTAGAGGAAGCCGTCCAGGAAGTTAGCCCCTACCTCCATCCTCAAGAGGCTTTGTCTTTTGCCCAGCCACCATTGTAAATAAGATAAGATAAGATGACATGGCCTGGCTTTGTAAATACGTTTTTTTTCTTATTGACATGGCCTGCTTTAAAGGTTATATAAAATGAAATAGGTCCTTATTAGGTGGCAGAATCAATTAGCCTGGGTAAACCCTGATGAACTTCCGGCAAATTAGAGATTTGCTCTGCAAGTCAGTCTGGCGAAGAGCCCGTTCAAACCCATTTCCAATGTCCCCAAAATCGAGGCACCAATCACAACCACAGAGGCAGGCTTTACACCAATCACAACCGTTGAGGTGGGCTTTACGCGACGACGATCAGCTTTTTGTTTACATTCAACATGACGGTTACCGAAGCGCTGCGTCACCCGGATCGTTTGTCTGATTGGTTGGACTATCCAATGCGCCCAAAGGCATTTGAGCAGCATCCGTTGGTGATGCCCCTTTGGAAATGAACTGTCAATGAACCTTTCCCAGACCCACTCTCAGTTACAACTGAGAAGGGTCTGGTGTCAACCAGGCTAAGAATCAATGTGATGGAGCAAGGGTTCTACTCCGAGCTCTTCCGGATGTCCAAACTTCTCTCTGTCCCCAAGAATGGGCTAAGCCACACTGCAAAGACAATATGGCCACTTATATTCATGACCCAAGGTGAGGGTTCGACCAGATTGGCTGGTGACAAGGCTCAGCTTGCTCGTCACAGCATACCATTATAGACAGAAGTGAGATGCAGTAACTGTTCAAATGGGGATAATGAAACGCACTTTGAAAGAGTCTCACATTAACCCTCTGGATATGACGGCAAAACTACATGTTGTATGTCATACTTAATATCTCCAGATCAATACAGTGCAGAAACTTATTATTTTTTTGTTTAGAAGCAGAGAAATGTGACGTTTCAAGGCGGTCCACCATGCGATTGTAGGCCATCCAGAAGCTTTTTAATCCATCCTGGAATTACAGTGTCTTTGTAAAATAGATAAATAAATATGAATCCAAAAATCAAGTCACAAAATCTCGTTCTGGCTGTCTCTCATGTTTTTAGCATGGCAGCTAACACCAGGACCTTTCCGAAGAGGGCTTTTGTGCTTTTTGTATGAAAAGCAATCCTTTACTGTTACTATCTTCACTGATGGCTATGTCGACCAATCACATGAAGTCATGTCAGGTGTGTGTGTGTGTGTGTGTGTGTGTGTGTGTGTGTGTGTGTGCAGAGCTGCAGGTCATTCAGGCTGGCCTGGATGTGTAAATGAGTGTGATTTGGCCTACTGATGTCTTATAGCAGACAGAAAATGCTTTGGAGATGAAACAACTAACTTTTTTGATAAAACATCAGATAAAAACAACATTGTGTAACATTGGTATTTTTTGTGATTAGCGGTCCTACAGTTTCAGAGTGCAATTCACTTATACACCTCTGTTGTAACTATGGACAGCCGTACACATGCATTTGTTATAATTACATTACTTATGATCAAACAATAGCGAGTGGACAACTTTGCTAACACAGCCTAACATTAAGCAAGTGCACACAAGACATGGCAAGCAAGATAATATTTACTACAGGGTTCACACACATTTTCATGGACACAATTTAAAGAAAATTCCATTTTCAAGGACCCATACTAAAATGTTCATGACCAATAACTCCAAATGTTAATTACTGTATGAAAATAAACAACAAATGTTTCCAATCTCCAACAGTTGGTTATGTTCATATTTACTTTTTTTTAACTACAGGCATGACTGAAATGTGCTATATAAATAAAGATGACTTGACTTATGACATAAATAACTTCTTATCAGCCTGATAGGTCTAACTGGTCTGACTGTGGCATTTGTGTGTGACAGGGTGCTTTAATCTGACTTGTGCACTAACACATCGAAAGCTAACCTGTTTTTTTTGTCTATGCTAGTGGAACTTTCCTCTGCTGATGTTCATGTGGAAGATGGCGCCGGCCCTGAGCTGTGGAAACACTGTGGTTATCAAGCCAGCAGAGCAGACCCCCCTCACAGCCCTCCACGTTGGATCGCTCATCAAAGAGGTCTGATGTTACGCTGAGAGAGGTTTAGACTTTAAACCTCTGATAGTCCTTTTCTTGAACAGATTCTGGGCCTGTTTTTAACGTAATACATATAGACAGATGTGAAGACATTAATGTAAGCGACTGGTTCCCAACCTTTTTGGTCTGAGGTAACCCCACAACCCTGTCAAATGAACTTGGGTACCCCTTCATCAATTCACAATGTATCTTCTAAATGTATACTACAAATACTATAAAAGTGGATATTCATACAATTGAACTGTCAATATTAAGGTTGGTTTGGTCAGCCATCCTACTACTTCCAGCCTTCTAGGCTACTACTACTTGGAGTGAAGCTGAATGTTTCAACCATTATTCGTTAAGGTTACTTTAAGCCATTACTTTTAACTATTTCAATCGTTTCTCCATTACTTTAGCTAATCATTCCATTGATTCAATCTGCCCCCCCACCCCCCACCCCCGCTTAACTCTCTTCTCGCAAGCATGTGCAAAAACTGTTCACGCTCTCTTGCTAAGGTGACGTTGACTGTGACTTATGTGATTCCCTCTCTTTCGATCACGTGTTTAATGTTGAAACGAAAATACAAGTAAGAGTTTATTACGTTGGCTTCACCCAAGCTATCGCAGCGCTGTGGATTTAGGTCTTGCAATGCGAGACTACCCAAGCTATACCAAATGCAGAGGAGAGGCCTCAATGTGTTTTATGTAGAGAGGTGTAATGCAATACATTCCATATGCATTTTAAATTAATAGTTTGTTGTGTTCTTTATCAGTAATTTATAAATGTAGATGTCATGGGAATTTATGATGTATTTTTGTTTGGTTCCTGGGGGGACACCAAACTTTTGGGTCCAGAGCTGAAAAGTTTGGGGACCAGTGACGTATACTAATCCTTAAAGTGCCCATATTATGAAAAAAACAAAAAAGATTTGGGGTGTTCTTTTGTGTCTCTGGTGCTTCCACACACATACAAACTTTGAAAAAAATCCATCCATGCTGTTTTGAGTGAGATACGGTTTCTGAATGAGTCCTGCCTTCAGTCTCCTAATGAGCTGTTCAAAATCGGCTCGGACTGTGACGTCACAGTCCGAAATGAGCTGGCTAACCACAACCGTTAGCTCGTAGCGTTAGCGTTAGCATGCTAACGCTAAGGCTAGCATGCTACGTTGTTTTCAATAGCAAAGCACTGCTACAACACACACAAGTTCACCATAATCTACAAAAGAACTACTTACATGTGCACCCTCATTTAGAAGTCTCCCAGCTAATCCTGCCTTGTAACTGACCAAAGTTGGAGAAACAGGCTCTCTTTTACTGTCTCTAGAGTTAGCTAGCTGACATGCTCTACATCTGAGCTACTGTGCATGTGCAAGTGCAATCAAAGATAGTACAGAAGAAGGAGATGAAAAGAGGTCTCACACTGTAGCTAAAACAGAAACCAGGTGAAAAGAGGATCTGCAGCAGTGAGAGAGAGCTGTGCAGTACAACAAAAATATGGTGTTTTTTGAAAATTAAAACAAGTAAACCTATTCGGGTACAACCTTAAAATACAGTTATGAACCTGAAAATGAGCATAATATGGGCACTTTAATAATCTTGTTTGCTGGCTTAGAAGTATAAACATTTAAATATACTGACTGTGAAATGCAGGATTCAGCCTGAAATCCCCAAATTTATTGAAAGAAAGTACAGAGGACGCAACCTTGGTGTCCTTAATGGTAGCTACAAACTCATCCGTTGTTATAGAAAAATACTAAAATTATAAATATCAATATGTTGCCATTTCAGGCAGGGTTCCCTCTTGGAGTTGTGAACATCGTTCCGGGGTTTGGTCCCACAGCAGGAGCAGCCATCGCCAGCCACATGGACATCAACAAAGTGGCCTTCACTGGCTCTACAGAGGTGTGTGAGTGTATGAAAACACAATTATGCTGCATAATCATAATTTTGACAAATTAATGAAACATTTAAATACATACTAAATACTGGTGGATCAGGGGATTCATTTATTTGAACTATTGTACATGAATTCAATGTAGTCCCTGAAAAACAAGTAAAGTTCCTGAGTTCCTAAAAAGGTTCTTGGTCCCCTGGCAAAGTTCCACCAGTGGAAAAGACCCATTTCATGCAAACTATATCAAAACTACATGATGTAACATGTTACACTCCATGTTATAGATTATGGCAAAGGTTAATTTACTGAGCTGTAATTTGTTATATTTTAGCACATATAAATCTGATTTGCCCATAAACTGTAAAAATAGTGGACGTAGCAACAGTGACGTCACCCATTGGTTTGTGGATTGCTGTTTTGAAGCCAGGAGTTTGCATTTTGGCTGTCACCATCTTGTTTTTTTGGAGCCAGAAGTGAACAAGTTTAGACAAAAGGGCTAAGCCTCTGCCCCTTCCTGACAGGTCGACGTGTAGCCACGTCCAGAAAGCATCCCCTGCTTCATTGTCTATTTTAAAATACCAGTAAATGGAACGATAATTTACAAAATGAACATCATGCTGTTGAAGAAGACTTGAAAGTAGTGATTGAGACCATGAACTCATGAAAATGTTTACTGAGGTAATAAATCAAGTGAGAAGTAGGCTCATTTTCTTATAGACTTATATATAGAAACCAACATATTTTTGAAGCCAATGGAAATAAGTGATAGAATGCAGCTTTAAAGTACAAATCCGGTGCAAAATGAGCCTAGGGGTTAATAACACATGTACCAAGTTCCACCGTTCTCTGGGATTTGTTTTCATGCTAATTGAATGTGACCAGTTTTATTGCAAACCGCTAATTACTTTATAACGCTAGTAAGCTTTGTAAGTGTACAGACACTTTATTAAAAAGATAGTTTAGAAAGACAGTACCTTTCATGTCCACAGGCAGGCGCCATCTTGGGATTGGTAATTAGTGGTTTGCAATAAAACTGGTCACATTCAATTAGCATGAAAACAAATCCCAGAGAACGGTTGAACTCGGTACACATGGGTTATTAATCCCTAGGTTCATTTTGTGCCGGATTTGTCCTTTAAGGCACTTCAGCATTGGCTTCACTTTTTAGGCACGGAAGTTGCCGCTTGGATTTGCCATCATCAGACAACTGTTAATACAGTGATGTAGATGAAGTTTATTGTATAAACATACAGCAACAATGCAATTCTTAAAATAAGAAAAAAACTCTTTTAATCAAGAATATGATTCATATGAAAATTGGTAGCTTTAAAATACTGTAGACTTTCCTAAAAAAGATTATTCACCCAAGATTTGTTTTTATCTGTTTTCTTATGCAAAGTTTAAATTCTTAAAAGATCCCATGGCATGGTGATCTTTGGATGCTTTTATATAGACCTTAGTGATCCCCTAATACTGTATCTGAAGTCTCTTTCCCGAAATTCAGCCTTGGTGCAGAATTACAGCCACTAGAGCCAGTCCCACAAGGAGCTTTCCTTAGTATGTGCCATTTCTGTGTGTGTAGCTATTGAGGAGGAGAGAGGGGGAGGCAAGGTGGAGGGTAGGGGTGTGGCCTTGACCAACTGCCACTTTGCTCGTTTGAAAGCCATGATGTCTCTCTCTCATGGGTGGGCCAAATTCTCTGGGCGGGCAAAGCAGAGAAAGGGGAGGTAACCTTGCTCCTTACGACCTCATAAGGAGCAAGATTCCAGATCGGCCCATCTGAGCTTTCATTTTCTCAAAGGCAGAGCAGGATACCCAGGGCTCGGTTTACACCTATCGCCATTTCTAGACACAGGGGCCGGCTGGGAGAACGCATATTAATGTTAAGTGAAATTTTCATGCCATGGGACCTTTAAAATATCCTCAATATCGAGTTGAAAACCCCAGCCCTAGCACACATCTGAAGACTCACTGTTAATCTGTTACTACACATATGTAAAGGAGTTCTTTTTTTCATTATCACCTTTAATGCATTAAGGTATGAACCTGTATACTGTCATGCGTGCAGGTCGGCCAACTGATCAAAGAAGCATCAGCCAAAAGTAATCTGAAGAGAGTGACTCTGGAGCTGGGAGGGAAGAACCCCTGCATTGTGTTTGCTGACTGTGACTGTAAGTGTCTCTCATTTGAGTAATGAAATGCAACATCAAGATGCTGTAGGGTGACCACCTGCTAATAAGCCCAAGGGGGGACAAGGGGTATGTTTCTGAGGGACAATGTGGGACACTGCCTGGCGCGGCGGAGCCCCCACACCAAATGGGCTCTTTTTCCAGTATTAATGTGTAAGGTAGGGTTGATAAGTTATTCAAACAAAGAGAAATACTTCACAATTCACTTACTTTATTATTATTTTTTTTTAAACTTTTATAGGCTAATGTTAACAGGCAGGCAATGGATTTCACCCTTGGAAAATGTATGAAATTGAACATGTTTGAAAATATTGGTTGGCAAATATGTAAACATCTTTTTAAACAAGAAAATTATGTTGATTTAAGAGAATCAGAAACCACTATTAGAGCCTTTTTAACAGTGATTGGCTGGCCCAGCTTGTTAATAGCCAGTGTATGTTCATTTTAGCTTCCAGTTTGTTAGATGGCACCAACATTTGGTCTAATAATAACTGGCCTGGCAACTCAAAGGCCAAGGTTTTGCTTCCAGATTTGTTTGGTGACTGTGGAGGTCTGGGGGGTCCTTCCCCCAGATTTTTTTTGGCATTAAACACTTCATTTTCTGCATTTTGGTGAATTTTTATGCACCTATTTCTACCTTTATCTTTATGTAAAGGGAAACATTAGGCTACAATCCAAATATAACAACATAATGGAAAATATTGCATTAAGGCTGTCAGGAATTCTGTATTGCTTTCATCTATTTATTCTCCTTTAGATTGACTTTTCTAATTATATCTGAGTCAGCACACATGTAGCTTAGGTATCATTTATTCTTCCATGTTTTGCATCTTTTGTTGGGGAAGTAACCTCCGTAAATGTGCATATGACAATTATTCACTTCAGTGATACATTATTCATTTAATTTATTAATAGACCTCTTGATTGTAATATTTCAGATGATTGAGCAAGATTTCTGCTCATGTCCAAAACTTTGTGCACATTCAAAATATAACTCATCCCATCTGTGCTCTCTGAGATTTGAGGGAGTCCTGATATTTTGTGAAAAAAATAAAGTTATAATATAGGCTATTACGAGAATAAAGTCACTATATTTTAGAAAATAATCTATAGTCTACCTGCACCGTAGTCTACTGTGCATTACGTGATAGCTCTGCTGATACGGTAGATCTCAGACCTCCTGACAGACACAGAGCCCCGTTTGAAACACAGAGCCCCGTTTGAGACGTTTAAGTAAGTGGCTGTACGCTGCTAAACATCGGAGGTGGAAACCCGAAACTTATGGCAGAAATACACGGAGCTCAAACGCGACACATCTGCCGCAGCATGTCCACAGCAGAGCGCATCCATAAACCTGAAGCTGCGCAGCTTTTTATAGCGAGAGTGGACACGACGTCCGGTTTCATATTTGTCAGTCAACTTTTCAAAATACATTTGGGGCTACACTCAAAACATTAGGGGCTGAACCCCCGGCAAAATGTTTGATGCTGAAGGACACGGAGGACCTGAGGAGGGGGAGCTGCGCTCCGGCCCAATTTAACCTCTGCCCTCAACACCTTTCAGCCACAAATATTCATTTCCCCAGTCTTTCTTGTACCCACACCTTCTCTTTTTAATTGATGGCGGTGCCTCAGAGTCAGACTCAGTCTCTTTCTCCATTTTTCGAATTGGAAAGCGCGTATCTAAAAGTTCCTTCCCAGTGTGTCTGGTATGCACGTGCTTGGCTGCGTGCGCTGTCATGACAACAACAAAAAAGTTGACAACAACCTCGTCAGCAGTTCAACTGAGGGGTGGGTGTGGCAACCATGGTGGCAACAGTAGCGTGCTGAACTGTCAAGTAATGTTCGTTTGGCTGCCTGGGGCTCGAGGACCAACTTTTTTTTGAGCAAGCATCAATTATGCGTGACACGGTCTCAATTTGCGGGACGCATGAATTGGGCTTCAAACGCTGTGCGCGCACGCGCTACGCGGGACGGGTGGTCACCCTATGTCCATCAGCCATCCATCCATTAAAATGTAAATTGTCAACTCACAATTCTCTCCCAGAATAATTATATGTAATGGAGTAGAGAAGGTGTAATTCTCTCCAAGAAAATTAGTTTAAATGTGTGTGTGTGTGTGTGTGTGTGTGTGTGTGTGTGTGTGTGTGTGTGTGTGTGCGCGCGTGCATTTGTGTGTGTGTATGTGTGTGTGTGTGTGTGTGTGTGTGTGTGTGTGTGTGTGTGTGTGTGTATCTGTGTCTATAGTGCAGCTGGCTGTGGAGGAAACTCAGAAAGGAGCTTTATATAACCAGGGTCAGTGCTGCACTGCTGCATCACGTGTCTTTGTGGAGGAAAGTATTTATGAGGAGTTTGTGCGCCGCAGCATAGAAAACGTCAAGAAGATTGTCATAGGAGACCCGCTGGACCCCCAGACATCACACGGGCCACAGGTAGGAACATACAAAAAATATCATAAAATACTAACAGACAAGCAGTGCCAAAACCTCTTACACCTGATATTTCTGGACACTTCGGGCAGCAAAAGAAGTTGTTAACATGACATTGACATATTATTAAGTTGATATGGCAAACTTCATCTGGTTAAATTCCCTACCTCCCTTTAAAGGGTAATTCCTTTTTTTTTTTTTTTTTCAACCTGGACCCTATTTCCCATGTTTTGGTGTCCAAGTGGCTAATCAGAATCAAAGAAAAACAATCTTTGAAATTGGTCCAGTATTGAGTGAGAACACTGTAATCGTCAGCCGCAAACTTGCCAGCAATGTAATTATATTGGGCAAATGTGCATCATCAATTTCGTCCACTAAAAGTGCTGTTTTTATTACTGACAGGCTCAGATTAAGTGTCTGACAACATTTTTGTAAAGTAAGATTATTTTTGTTTAATCAGTAACAGCTCCGAAGTAACTTTGTTTCCATCAGTCACTTAGACACAAAAACATAGGAAAATTGGAAAAGGGTTCCAGGTTGAAAAAAAACATTAGTTTCCCTTTAAAGAACAGCGCACAGCTGCTTCCCTGAGCTTTGCTTTGGGACCTTTTGGGACTAAAAGCAATGAATGAGACGGCCCCAAACGTGGCTGTATATGTCTAGCTGGCCGATATCAAGAGATCCTTTTTTTTGCAGGAGAATCAAGGAGCTGGATATGGGTTACTTAGGACATCTTTATTAACACAAGAGAAATTAAATAGTTTTCTGTAGAAATTAACTTGGAGCCCTCTTCAGCGTCATTCATATGTTTATCATCTTGTCTCAAACTGTGTCTGTCTGCTGTTTGCTGCTAAGCATGTTTCCTACAATGGTTTCTTAGAGATTTTTCACTGAAAACAGCTGCCTGCTGACACTATGAAAGCTGTGAGAGTGAACCAAAACAATTACAGGCCGGTGTTACAGCATATTCTGTGATTATCATAAAGTGTGAACACAGAGGACACTGTTGCATGGATGATACTTTTACAATTGTTTGCTCTAATGTTATTCAGTCTTTAAAACAGGGTAAATGCTGTTAAGTTTCCATGTACGGAAGGGTCACATTTTCTGATGGCCTGTGTCAGCAATGGTGACCCTCATTCTGCTATTCTTATGCTTTTTTTTGCATCCAGTCAATCAGACAGAATAAGACAAAAATGTAAAGCTAAGCAAATTTGCATCTTTGCATCGCATGGAGCTCAACTTCGGTGAACTTTGACAGGCGAAACTGCTGCCTCAACCAAAACAGAGCAGTGTGTATGGTTGAAAGAGCTCAGCTGTAGTTTTACAAGTGAGCCAAGAAGGCCCAAGTAGTTTTTCTGCCTAAACCTAACCAAGCTGCGACCATTTTACAATGTTAACGACGTGTTTAAAACCGCAACCTTTACGTTTTCTGGTTTGGATATGAAGTCGTATTTCCTGCCACTGCTAGGGGTACTAATTTATAAAACTCTCCCGTGGTATTAAAGGGTAGGAATAAAGGACTGACATCGTCGTATGGTTTGGAGGATTTGTTGACTTTTTATCAAATTCAGCGAATATCTCCTCATAGCCGTGTTCTGTGTGAGCGCAGAAAAAAATCCTACCATAATATTAATCCTAAAATTATTCCGGTAACACTTTACAATAAAGTACACAAAAAAATAGGTAGTTAATGATTAGTTACTGTTTTTGAAAGGGTAGTTACCCTTTTTCAGAAGGGTAGTTACCCTTTTTGAAAAGGGTACTTACCCTTTTTCAGAAGGGTAACGAATGGCTAGTTACCCTTTTTCAGAAGGGTAGTTACACTTTTTCAAAAGGGTAGTTACCCTTTTGAAAAGGGTAGTTACCCTTTTTCAGAAGGGTAGTTACCCTTTTCAGAAGGGTTGTTACCCTTTTTGAAAAGGGTAGTTACCCTTTTTCAGAAGGGTAGTTACCCTTTTTGGTAAGGGTAGTTACCCTTTTTCAGAAGGGTAGTTACCCTTTTTGAAAAGAGTAGTTACCCTTCTTCAGAAGGGTAACGAATGGTTAGTTACCCTTTTACGGAGGGGTAGTTACCCTTTTTGAAAAGGATAGTTACCCTTTTTCAGAAGGGTAGTTACCCTTTTTCAGAAGGGTAACGAATGGTTAGTTACCCTTTTTTAAAAGGGTAGTTACCCTTTTTGAGAAGGGTAGTTACCCTTTTTCAGAAGGGTAGTTACCCTTTTCAGAAGGGTAGTTACCCTTTTTCAAAAGGGTAGTTACCCTTTTTCAGAAGGGTAGTTACCCTTTTTGAAAAGGGTACTTACCCTTTTTCAGAAGGGTAACGAATGGCTAGTTACCCTTTTTCAGAAGGGTAGTTACCCTTTTTGAAAAGGGTAGTTACCCTTTTTCAGAAGGGTAGTTACCCTTTTCAGAAGGGTTGTTACCCTTTTTGAAAAGGGTAGTTACCCTTTTTCAGAAGGGTAGTTACCCTTTTTGGTAAGGGTAGTTACCCTTTTTCAGAAGGGTAGTTACCCTTTTTGAAAAGAGTAGTTACCCTTTTTCAGAAGGGTAACGAATGGTTAGTTACCCTTTTACGGAGGGGTAGTTACCCTTTTTGAAAAGGATAGTTACCCTTTTTCAGAAGGGTAGTTACCCTTTTTCAGAAGGGTAACGAATGGTTAGTTACCCTTTTTTAAAAGGGTAGTTACCCTTTTTCAAAAGGGTAGTTACCCTTTTTCAGAAGGGTAGTTACCCTTTTTGAAAAAGGTAGTTACCCTTTTTCAGAAGGGTAGTTATCCTTTTCAGAATGGTTGTTACCCTTTTTAAAAAGGGTAGTTACCCTTTTTCAGAAGGGTAGTTACCCTTTTTCAAAAGGGTAGTTACCCTTTTCAGAAGGGTAGTTACCCTTTTTCAGAAGCGTAGTTACCCTTTTTGAAAAGGGTAGTTACCCTTTTTCAGAAGGGTAACGAATGGTTAGTTACCCTTTTTGAAAAGGGTAGTTACCCTTTTTTAGAATGGTAGTTACCCTTTTTTAGAAGGGTAGTTACCCTTTTTCAGAAGGGTAGTTACCCTTTTCAGAAGGGTAGTTACCCTTTTTGAAAAGGGTAGTTACCCTTTTTCAGAAGGGTAGTTACCCTTTTTCAGAAGGTTAACGAATGGTTAGTTACCCTTTTTGAAAAGGGTAGTTACCCTTTTTGAGAAGGGTAGTTACCCTTTTTGAGAAGGGTAGTTACCCTTTATACCCTTTTTCAGAAGGGTAACTACCCTTTTCAAAAAGGGTAACTACCCTTCTGAAAAAGGGTAACTACTCTTTTCAAAAAGGGTAACTACCCTTCTGAAAAAGGGTAACTACCCTTTTCAAAAAGGGTAACTACCCTTTCAAAAACAGTAACTAATCATTAACTACCTATTTTTTTGTGTACCTTATTGTAAAGTGTTACCATTATTCCTACTGTATCATTTGACTGTTTAACGATAGCAAACGAATGAATTTTACAAAATGTAGGATTCACGTATATTAAGCTGTCTCCTTCCCATGTCTACTTGCCCTCCTGATGCTGGCTACAGATTGACCGACAGCACTTTGACAAGATTATGGACCTGATAAAGAGTGGGAAGGAGGAGGGAGCCACGCTGGAGTATGGAGGAGCAGCTTTGGGCGAGAAGGGCCTCTTCATTAAACCCACCATTTTCTCTGGGGTCAAAGACCACATGCGCATCGCCAAGGAAGAGGTACAACATGTTTCAATTCATTACAAATTAATCTGATACATACAAGGATGGGGGTAGTGTCAGTGTGTGAAAGTTAAGTCTGACATCCTGTGGAACAGTACTTTAAATACACCATAGATAGTTCAGAGAGGCCGGCTGCACAGCCAACACTGGTGAGGAGCTGCACACACATGAAAAGTCTAAAACAGGAGGAAAGAAAAACGTGACAGTGATCATCTTGGACCTCAGTCTGCTTTTGTTTATGTCATGAGAGAAAATGTTTGCTCACATTTTTATGGACAGTAGAGTAGACAGAAGGTAAATTGAGCATGCATTTGGCTTGGCGCCTCATCTGGAGAAATCTTTACTTGTCCTAACCCCTGTAGAACACTGAGAGTGGGAGCTGCTGGAGGCAACTTCAGAAAGTATCATCACATTGAATTTAATAAATTCCACCTGCACGTCCTCCGGGATTAAGAACAATCAAGGGAATTCTAAGCCAACGTTAGATTTAGTCTCAGTAGAATGTAAATTAGGTGCATTTTCATCAGCTGGATAAATAAAGTGAGTACATAAGCACAATGTTCCAATGTCAGGAAAGAAACATGGGAAAAAGACAGCTTGGCTGTCTAAATCTTACAGCTATTGGGCAGATTATTTTGCTCATATGAGACCATATTTACAGAAGTGTATTACCTTCACCATAGAAAAAAAATGTAGACACCTTATCTCGTAATTACGAGATCCTGATCTTGTAATTTTGAGAAAAGATCTCGTAATTATGAGAAATAACTCAAAATTTTGAGAAAAGCTCTCATATTTACGAGATCAGGATCTCGTAATTTTGAGCAAAAATCTCGTAATTATGAGAAAAGATCTCGTAATTATGAGATGAATGCATTTTCACAACAGAAAACTCTCTTGTGTGAAGCTTTCAGGCTAGCTGATGCAATGGAAGCAAATAGGCTTACATCATGTGTTGTTTGTGTCTTAAAGGATAATTCCGGTCGATTTCAACACGTAGCTCTGTTGTTTGTAAATTTGGAGTACTGTCAGTAGCGAGAAAAATGAAAACAAACGGTGCTGCCTACACCGAGTTATCCTACTGCTAGATTTTGCACCCAACAGGCTTAAACAGGGCTTAAACGGGGCAAGTTTTAAATGTGTTTTTAGCCTCTAAACATGTTCGAAATGCCATTACAAGTGTTTAACCATGTGCAGTTATTCCTTCCGAGAGAACACAGCGAATTGTACTGCAGTAGATGTGACAGAAAGGCATAAAAGTTGTGTTAATCCATACCTCTGTTGATTTCATGCTTTCCGGTGAAGTCCACTCTAGTTGATTGCCGATCTCATACAATCCAATATTCCAAAATGTATTTTGTCCACAAAAAAAAATGATTTGCCAAGGTTCTGTCCATAGTAATGAGTATGTATCAACAGGCTGTAACCTGACACCACTGTGGAGCGAGCAGAGCTGCAGTTCAAGAGTGCACATGCGCGATAGCTGCTGAACTTTTGAACTGCAGCTCTGCTCGCTCCACTTTGTTTTTGTTTTTCTCGCTACTGACAGTACTCCTAATTTACAAACAACAGAGCTACGTGTTGAAATTGACCGGAATTCTCCTTTAAAGATGAGACATGGTTTTTAATCCACAACTTTAATTTACAAACCGAACGACGAACCAACATCATCACCAAAAGCTAGCTTGTAGCTACTCTTCTTTGTCTCCCTTCATACCAACATACACCATGGTCATATACCTACACACCCTCTGCTGGTAAGGTGTATACATTTTTTTTTCTATGGTGAAAGTAATACGCTTCCATACATATTTCCTGCTTTCCAAAGCAAAATGATGACAGAGAGTTGCCAATAATGGGTCTCTTTATTTATAGCGGGGAGCCCCCCCTATGAGTGCAGCAGTGCTGGAGATCATTTACACACAGTCCTTTGATACTTAATTTCTGTGTGTTTCAACCCAGTTTATTATTGTTGTACAATGTAATTGAACCAAAAGATCAGGGTGGTTCGGGATCAATTCATGGGTACCGTTCTCTTCTAATAGCAGCTAGCAAGTCTCTAGCCACCAGCCCATTCTGACCCGGGTCCCCGGTGCTCGATCTGGCCCGTCAGTGGAGCTTGGCGTGGCTGGCGGGGACCGCACTAGCTAGTTAGCCTGGAAACCAGACAAATGTACAAGCTCATGTTTTATGTCCTCTGGCAGATAGTGATATGCCGGCAATGCCAGGCTACTAGCTTGATTCTTTAAGTCTGAGTCTGTGAGACAACTACGCCCCATCGTGTGAATATAAGAAGCAGGAATAGAGGGGGTAATAAATGTAAGTTTATTTATTTATTGAACTATATTGACTAATTTGTATATTCATATGTACATGTATCTAAATATTTATTGCCTAGTTAATTTATTATGGCATATTTATTTATTATTTATTTATTTAATATATACTCCGGGGGGAGTCAACCTAGGCCTGGCATACAGCATCTCTGTATCATGGATCAGTTTAATAGAAAGAGGAGATTCTGCATATTAGACAGTATTGAAAATCCTACCTTCGGGATTTCTAAATACCCTGGTATACTGTAAGCATACTTTTATTAGATGCATGCCTTTATTTGTAATTCATTCTGTTTGATAGTATATTTGGCCACATTTCAGCATGAATCCTTTTTTGATCTGCTCTGCCCTGTAAAAGTTTTGTTACTGCATTATTTTGTTAATTCAGGTCAACACTACCTGTTCCTCTTCCTCTAGTGTTTCATTGGGCAGAATCTATTCATTTTATTGTGAAACATTTGCAGGACCTTGTGAAAAATTTTGTGACCTGCACTTCCCATACGGTACCTCAAATATAGCTACTGCCATCTTGTGGCGTACATTACTACAAAATACAGTTTGTCTTAACACGCTTACAACCACAGTGACTGAAATAGGACAATACAACTTTAGATGAGTTATCCAGAACAACCTAGTGTTAAAAATTAGCATGCCAGCGGGCAGCAGCTATTTAACTTTCTTTCACCAAGTCAGCAGTTGGGTCTGAGTTACTGAAGGCACAGATTGCACAGACCTAGTTTGGAGTATGTAACATCCCCAACGAACTTTGCCTTTGGTGGTTACCATATAATATACCAGGTTGCACATGTACCGTGGGCCATGCACCCCTAGTCTAGACAGTCCTACTGTCAGACCTGTTTGAAGGTCAGAGGCCATGTTTTGTTGTTAAAACTAAAGTAGAGCAACCATGATGAACGCCTGTTTTTTCCTCTTAAATTTTATTTGTCTTTATATTACATACATTGGCCTTTTTTCCAATCTTCAGTATTCACTATTATTGCATATTTTCTGTCTCTCTGGACACATTTTCAATGTCCATAAATACAATAAACAAACACATATTGTACAGTTTTCATATGTTTACATGCAACTTTAATTAATTTTTAATCATTTTAATAATCACATCTTAAATGCATTGACAGAGATACTAATCCAATATCGCTTGAACTTGCACATAAAACTACATATTGACAGTTTTTAGCAGTCCAAAAATATTAATTACACTGACTACACAAACATGACCAATAATTTATATGGAGCCAGGATGTAAACATAAAATAATGTGGCCCAGGCTAACATTTAAACTTGAGCATAACAAGTGTGCCACTCTCAGCGGGCATTAAAAAGAAGAAGAAATACTTTTCTAAGTCCAAGGGAAAATGTATTTTTTTCACTCTATTAATATTATATGCATGTAGTCAAGACCACCTAAACCGAGACCATGTCATCACCAAGACCAGAGTGTATCGAGACCAAGACAAGACCAAGACCAAGGCAGGGCGAGACAACCAGAACTTCTTCTTCAGTCTCCGAGATTCACTTTTTTGGTAGTGTGTGTTAAGGGGGTCGGGGAGAGGGGGTTAACAGTAACAACTTTCAAATTAGAAATGAGTCAAGTAATTGGTTGCTTTTGAAGCAGGAAGTTTTACATCCAATCACAGTAATAATGTTAACACATAAAATTAGACAATTCATAGGCAATTTAGTAATATCCCTGCAGTTGTGGTCTTGACAGGTCTTGAAATAAAATCCTGAGGCCTCTTCATGTGAGACCGTGATGAGACCGAGTAAAAATGTGGTCGATTCCAAGACGAGGCCGAGACCTTCAAAAAGTGCTCTCGAGACCGGTCTTAAGACCAAGACCGATCTCGAATACTACAACACTGCGCATTACACACAGGCCCGAAATACACAGACATGCAAACAGGACCTATGCACATGCATGAAATGGACTGATGTCAAAGCAAAGGAGAAGCCCATGGACAGGCGAGGAGTTGAGGTTGTGTGCCTTGCTCAAGGGCACCTGAGCAGTTATATCATTATATTTTACCTGATATTTATTGATCCTAAGCTATCAGTCCACTCTACATACTTTGTCTGTATGTGGACTTGAACCGGTAACTCTCTGTGTCCCAAGCCAAGTCCCCACGGACTGAGCTACCGCCACTCCATCGCGTTTCTAAAAGTGCAACAAACTCTTTCTCCATTCATTTAATATCTCACTTAAACCAAAATGATCCCTCAGCATACCTAACAAACAAAAGCTAGATTGTTGTGGTTTCGATACATTACAAATCTTAAAAACAGGAAAGAATTGATGAGACAGTACAGGTTTTTAATATATTTTTTTAACTAGTCCAGCTTTTCTCTGTTTATATTACACATTTATGTTATTTTTATATATGCATGGCAGCCAGAGGGCATAGCAAAACAACAGGAACAAAAAATATTCATTGCAGAGTGACTCACTCCTCATGTCTTTACTAATATCTTTCCCCTCTCAGATCTTTGGTCCAGTGCAGTGTATATTCAACTTTAAAAGCCCGCAGGAGGCCATAGAGAGAGCAAACAGCTTACAATATGGCCTGGTGTCAGCAGTCTTCACAACAAGTATGGACAGAGCTCTGTCTGTGTCTGCAGCCCTGGAGACTGGCACTGTCTGGTAAGTCCCTGTTCACACTCCTAGTTATACTTATATCCCTACTTATACCTATCTCAATTTCTCCATATACTGTAAGTGGCCTGTTATTTTTTAAAACTGACTTCATTAGAAAAATGTCCTAAACATGTCTTTAACAAATGTCTGTAAAACCTTTATACTGTATGTTTGTGTTTTAAAGAAGTAACGTTGGTGTGGCTCACTACATAAACCTAATATAGCTGTCACAGCGGATTGCTAAACCTGTGCTAGCTGACTGTATCTGGCAACCCACACTGTAGCTGGGGACACTGTACAATAGTGCTGAGTGGATGAATAAACTGCTTGCCAGAAATAAAATCCCCCTAACACCACAAAGTAAATTAACAAACAAGATACAATACATTATGGTAACTAGTGACCTTTAGGGGTGTTGGTATTGGTAGGTGTATTTTCTGTCTTAGTCCTAATGCTAAGTCCACTTTTTGTACATGTAAAATCACTTTTTTTATACTATCAATTAAATATGGTCCCAGTCTGTATTATTCCTTACAGCTGTAGTCATTTGCCTTTTTTCAGAGAGAATCCATTAGTTTTGCAATGTAAACAATAAAAAAATCTGTGAAAAATGTGTGTCTTTGCCATATTCACTAAGTAGTAGTGGTGGCAGAGGGGTGGGTTTGAATCATAGACAGTCAAATTAATGGACAAAGCGCTGCCGTAGACTTCCACGGAGACCAGTGAAGTCTATTAGAAACACTTTTCTGGTGATGGCTGAGCGTTACTGAGCAGCCTCAAACTGAGCTTGACGACGTAGTTGTAACGTGAGCAACCTGTCTGAAAGTTGTAAGTCTTCTGGAAGCTGTGCCAAGAGAAATCTCAATCATTCCGAATCTTGCAGAGACGGAGAGCGTAGGTATATGTAAGGAGATAACATAGGCACAGGCTAATTATTGCTAACTAAAATGCTAGTTAAAATTAGTAATTAAACTGAAACAGCTAATGTAAGTCAAAACTGCCTGCAAGCTTCTCCTGACTATACGGTAATTTGTCTAATATGCGACAGAAAGTCGCGTGGTTATGACAGAATCATTAGCCTATTTTTACAAAAACAGCTGCTATGTAGCCATAATGTGAGATACAAGGTAATGGAGCCTTTTATACATTGTCGTGTTTCTTTAGAAATAAACAATGGACAAATAGTCTTTAAACGCTTCAGATGTAAAGTTATTCACTGTCAAAGTGACACCAAAATGAATGACTTGGTTGTTGGTTTGTTAGCATCAAAATGTCAGGAGGTACGCTTTGCGGATGCTCGCAATAATGCTATAATAATAATGCTTTATTAAATTTATGAGGGAGGGCAGGCATGTTCAATCTAAAATGGAGTGTTAACACACAGATGTGAGATTAATATCCATTTTCTTGTCTTACACTCAAAATTAAATGAAATGTTGAACTATTCTTTTATAAAGGTTTAAGCTGGACTTCATTTCATTGCCGATAAAGGGTTTATTCATTTGATTTAAATTTAGCTAGGCCTTTCTAAAGTTTTGTGTATGTTTTTAAAGGTCCCATATTGTAAAAAGTGAGATTTCCATGTCTTTTTTTAATTATAAAGCAGGTTGAGGTCCTATATAAATACTGTGAAAGTAACAAAATGCTCCATTCACAGAGAAATGCACACAGCCCGTATTAAGAAACTGTGCCTTTAAATGAGCTGTCAGGACTTTTGTACATTGTGATGTCACAACTATACTATATATAGGAAGAAAGAGCTGCTACAGTGCCGTTACAGTTATTCCCCTGACTGCAATGACAGCAGAGACGCAGAGAGGGCAGATGCAGAAGACCTGGAAACGCTGACCAATCAGAGAGGACTGGGCTTTTTAGGAGGGGGGATTTAAGAGACAGGCGCTAAAACAGAGCGTTTCAGACAGAAGGTGAATACAGGTATATTCAGACATACAGTATGAGAAAAACAAAGAGTGAATATAAAAATAAAATGTTCTAGTAGAAACCCAAAATACAAGTATGAACCTGAAAGTCAGTGCATTTACATACACAGCAGTGGCATAACCAGGTTATGCCAGAATGAATGGGGAGAATGACGGGACTAACTCTACCTCCGGTACAGTAGGTGGCGCTCTGCCAATGCACAACACTTTTTCTTCCTGTTTACCTATGTCAAAATTACAAAGACCGATCACTAAATTAGTAAAATTTGACAACTTAATGTTTAGTTTACATATTATCTCAGTGTAGGACAGCACAGTTTTCCAGCCAGATGACTGACAACTTGTTCGGCTCATTATAACGTTATCTGTAACCAGTGTCGGGTGGAATTAGCAAGCTAACAAGCTAACTTTGTTAGCTAGCTAACTAACATAACTAGCCAGCGGCCACAGCGGGGCTGCTCGGTCCCGACTTTTTTGCCGAGACACCGCGTTGACAGCCCGGAGATGGACAATCTGTTAAGCCATGTCCCGTTGTCCGCTGCTGCCTCGGCAGGGAGTAAAACAGATGGACCGCAGGCTCTTTGCTGCCGATGGCCTGCTGATTCGGGTAACTGTTTTGTTGTATGGTGTCATAGCAACGACTACAACTCACAGGACACAATGTCCGGTTGAAGGGCAGTTGGAGCCATTGACATATATATAATGGACCAACAGAGCCCGTTGCTCTGGACGGAGACCAGTGAAGGCTATTAGAAGCACTTTTCCGGTGATGGCCAGCTTTACTGCGCAGCCTCCAACTGAGAGAGACAGCGTAAATGTGACGTGAGCAACGTGTCTGAAAGTTGTAAATGTTCGGGTAGCTGTGCCAAGAGAAATCTCAATCATTCCAATCTTACAGAGACGGAGAGTGTAGGTATATGTAAGGAGATAACATAAGCACAGGCTAATTATTGCTAACTAACATGCTAGTTAACATTAGTAATCAAACCTAAACAGCTAATGTAAGTCGAAACTGCCTGCAAGCTTCTCCTGTACTATACGGTAATTCCTCCAATGTGCGACAGTAAGTCACTTGGTTATGACACAATCGTTAGCTTATTTTTACAAAAACGTCTGCTACAGAGCCATAACGTGAGATACAAGGTAATTGAGCCTTTTATACGTTGTGGTGTTTCTTTAGAACTAAACAATGGACACATAGAGTTTTTAAACGCTTCGGATGTAAAGTTATTCTCAGTCAAGTGACGTAAAAAAAAAATGGCGGTCAGCGGAATGCTAACAGGAGGTGATGGCCTGTTAGCAACAAAATGGCGCCATGATGGCTCGCGTTCTGAAGCGAAGCTTACCCCCTTGGTTGGAGCAAGTGCAGATGCTTAAACCGATCATAGCCCGGTTAAGGTGTATACATGGAGTAATACCCTGGTTACTGAAGGAGTTCTCTACCTCTGTATACCGGGTTATGAGAACTCTGATTTTAACCGTGGTAAGGTGTTTACATGGCGTTTGAGAAATCGAGGTATTACCTTAACCCAAACATAATCGTTTTTTTAAACTGCATGTAAACACACTGAGTGAGGATTATATGGAACCTTTAAAGGGGTGATAGAATGATTATATAGGGTATTTCACACTGTTCCTTATGGTCTCCTAATGGGGTATGTAACATTGGTTGGGCTGAAAATGGCCTGGTTGATATTTTATTGGCCCTTATGCATCCCTCTGTTTTGGCCCTATTTGTAACAAGAGCTTTTCTTCCAAATATGGTATACTCATGAATATTTAGATGAGCTGTGCGCTGATTGGTTGAGCGAATCGCCATACACACACATTAGAGATGCACGCTGATTGGTTGAGCGAATCGCTATACACACACATTAGAGACGCGTGCTGATTGGTTGAGCGAATCCCCAATACACACAAATTAGAGACGCGACAGAATCTCATATTCCAAACACTGCAATGTTTCGTTACCAAATTCACTTCTGAGACTTTTTTATGCGAGAAATCAACTATGTAAAGCTTGAATATGGGCCGTTTTACGAAAATTGATGGCTAATTGCAAATTTGGTAAGACGTGTCGGACTTTAGGAGCTCCACACAGTCTGACGAGAAAGCGGCAGCCTGCTGGGCTCCATACCCAGGGCAAAGTCACCCTTTGTGGATTACTGCACTACTGGGCTCGGCAGCCTACTGCCGGCATAACTATAATATATTTACAGTTTGAATTTCGTCACAGCATGTATATTACAGGTTCCCCAAGGTCTTACAAAGCTTAGCTAACACTTGTCCATTTCGGATTTAATGCATTTTTGGGAATGTCAGAGGTCTCATTAGGAGGAGGCTAGCTAGCTCTCATTGATGGACTCCAGCTCACCGCGGGCTCTATCAATGAGACTCGCGGACAAGAGGCGTTTATTTCCCCCATTGTTTGTTTAAATAACTAAACACACATATCCATTATAAGATTAACTGGAACCTGCAGTAAGAGATTACGGGCGTAACAAGCTTGCTGACCGCGCTCTCAGTAACACACCAGCCATTTAGCAGGAAGAGGTGAGGGAGAACAGCGAGCTGCAGGCCCTGGACCTCTGTCAGGGTAGCGGTGTTTTGTAGTCTAGTAACCCAGAAAGGGTGAGTTTGCGCGGTTATGGAGAACCTTGGGATGCTGGCCATTACACAAGCTCAATCGAGCTCACAGCAGGCTGGGGTCTGTGAAGGAGGACAGGCAGAGCGGCGATGTAGCAACCCAGGCAGCACCGGCCGCCGAACTCCGACACACAGTCGGACAAAATTAGCAATTAGCCATTTTTGTAAAACGGCCCATATTTGAGCTTTACATAGTTGATTTCTCACATAAAAAAGTTTCAGAAGTGAATTTTGTAACGGAATAGCAGAGATCTGCGCGACCTAGATTCAGAAGACTACCTGATCTCAGGTCAGTTGTGTAGCCTATGTAAATGTTGGGGCGTGACCATTCTCGTAATACATCCATGGGCGTGACAAAGGTACAGGTCTTGGGATGCTTACGTAAGCTTCCAGCTTTGTTGAGATTCCCGTTTTCAGCGGCAGTTTCAAAATATGAGATTTTCATAGTAAAGCGGTGTCAATGGGATTTTGAGCTTCTATGTATGTCCTATTTACCCACCGAACTGTCGTTATTCAACTATGACAAGGTAAAATCGGTTTTGCTTTCTATCACCCCTTTAATAAATGAAAGCTGAGCGGCTGGAGATAGAGCGGTCGTCCTTTAACCACAAGGTTGGCAGTTCAATCCCTGGCTCCTCTTATCTTCATGTCAAAGTGTCCTTAAGCAAGACACTGAACCCCAAGTTGCTCCCTTGGTTAAAGAGGTCAATTTTCACTATGCTGTGCTGTGTACAATTGCATGTGACAAGGAACAATAAAGTTTAAAGTCTAAGCTGATGACAAATAAAATCAAACCATTTCTCTGTCTTTCTCTCTGTTAAGGATAAACTGCTATAACGCCCTTCATGCCCAGACTCCCTTTGGAGGGTATAAGATGTCAGGCAACGGACGAGAGCTGTAAGAATCGGCACTGTTTCTTCATATTTCATAGTCTTTAATTGTTCTCTGTGTATTTCCTAACCTGCCTCATGTGTTGTCTCTGTCATCTCAGCGGAGAGTATGCTCTGGCTGAATACTCGGAGGTAAAAGCAGTGACCATCAAACTGAGTGAAACTCTGTGAGAAGAACTGGCTAAGATGTCCAGCGCTCTGCACTGCCCATTACATCACAACTTTCTCCAATGCACACACTCCCTTATTTGTCTTTAGTCATTCTCTTGATGTTGAGTTAGGGTTAGGCCAATATGTCAGTTTGTTTATACGGTATATCAGAGCTCAGCAAGAGTCAGCGTTTTTGTTCACCTTTTATTTGATACGCTGTAGGTGACGATAGGCTTCGGTGACGATAGGCTTCAGTGACGATAGGCTTCAGTGACGATAGGCTTCAGTGATGACAGTATACAAAACTGGTAATGCTTTATTTACAGGTTTTATTTTTCTAATAATTTTCCAATAATTTATTCAGAAGTTCCCCCTGACATAAGTATGTGAATTGGTACTACAGTAATATTGGGAAAATAGAGACAGTGCTCAGTTGGTACATTTACACAAATAACTGACTTAACTCAGAGCATAGCAGTTCAGCTGAACATGCACAACTGTAAAATGTATCTACAGTCAATGATGAAAAAAGTTTTCAATAATAAATGAAAAATGAATGAATATTTACTTGGGTTTAAATGGGGCAGTTCTTTCAATGGAATTCCAATTTTACATATAATTAGTACCAAGCAACAGAGAGTTTAAAATCCAAATTACAAAAGCACTGATATGATTGTTTGACAAGGAAAAGGATTTCACTTAATGGAGCATTTTTAGAGCTTTCAGCAACATCTCGAGGCCTTCATCAGTGGGTGGAGTTTGCTCACTTGTTATGAAGATGGTTTAGTTGTCATCACATGGCCTAAGTTTTGTGTATGGGGGTTGATGGGAACCCATGTCTCTGTTACACATGGTCTCTGGTATCAGATGTTCTTCACTGCGGTGTCTGTTTCTGTTCATTCAATCTTTTGTCGAGGGTCCTTGCTCTTTCTGATGCAGGGGCGATTCCAGGATTTTTTAAGTGTTGTGGCATAGGGGGGACCAATAATCAGGGGGAGAATACAGCAGAGAAAATCTGCTTATAGAAATATAAGAAATATTGGTCAAGATAGAAGAACACAATGTAATTCTGCTAAATAGAACATGACATTCATTATTAATTTCACTTGTTTTCATTTTAAACAAATTGTATATCCGAATACAATACACATTTTCTACAGGCTCAGTCTGCCACTTTTTTAAGAAACTATTCCAGTGCTGGTTCTATGGTTTTAGAATTTTGGATAGTCATCATGGAAACATTAATTGGTCATGTGACAAGGTCTCGGAAGATTGGCAGAACAGGCAGCCATGTGACAGTACTCTGATCCAATGGAAATCACAAATGTCAGATTGCCAGCACTCTAGCCCTATAGATTGTGGGGTGGGGGGGAGACACACACCAGGGAGGCCAATCCCCCGTGCCCCTCTTCTAGCCCTGCCCCTGCTCTGATGTAGTGTTCTGTAGTTCTGTTCTATTCCTTGTAGTAGAGTGCTCAGATCCATTCCTTGTACCCGTTGTCATGGAGTGGACCTGCTGCACCCCCTCTTTTTATACCGTCTTACTGGTTTACATTTCCTGACTCTGCAATAAGTGACTTAGATACTTAATCTTTGAACAAAGACAGGGGTAACTATTTCCTTTCCATATACAACAACTTATTATCAAGTGAGCGAAATTCCATATGAGATGACAATTGAAGGAACTTCATCTGCTGATGAAGCCAATGAGATGTGACTGAAAGCTGTGAGGGCTAGTGCTTCTTTTGTGTGAAAATTCTCTTTCTACGGTCAATAATAAACCTTCAAGGTATGGTCCCTAAATGTGGGGCACAGACCCATGGCTTACCTTTGAGAATTTAATCAATTATTCTTTGAGCTAAAAAAGGTTTTGGGCAATCTCAGTATTTATAGGAAAGAGATGAGAGAATGTTTTCTTTCATGTCATCTGTCTGGGACGAACCTTAACTGAAGAGTGTTCAAAAAATACTCCAGTATGTATAATGATACATTGTTTAAGCCTCATCCATACATGATATACATACTTGCACAAAACATAGTAATTAAGGATGTAAGGATTTAGCATAAGAATTCCATTGAAATCTCATCAAATCTTGCATGTGACAATGTGGGAAGGTCAGAGAAAGGAAGATTTTTTGTTTATATTTTTGTAAGTGTTGAGTAGCTGCTGTATGCAGATAGTTTTTGTTTCTTATTCCAAGCGCTGATTTTAACCTGCTGTAATCTCATATGAATGTTCTCTCTGCTGAGGAAAGAATGTTGGATGGAACTGCATTTCTTGTCCCAGATAAGGTAATATTTACCTCGCCAGTACCATGTCAGTACTGTAACAGCAGCATAGTTTCATTGGTTGGATAGTATCAACGTTTTTCCCTGAACATATGTTGTGTGTTTGTTTATTATCACACATGGGAAACAAGTCTGTCTCTGCATTTTGTCTCACATTAGTTTTGTATTTAAGAAGAAATTCTGAATAAAAAAATCAAATGCACTTTCTGTGTCATCATTTGCACCTGATGTCTAGGAATGTATCTTTTATACAAGAAAGTTGCCAAATAAATGCATTTTCAATGTATGCACACAAGCCAAATGCTTGTGGGGAAAGATGAAGAACATATACTGTACATGATATGACAGGACATTTTATTCATTTGTATCTATGAATAAATGTATGTTTATTTTTAGATAATATAGTATATAGCATGAACCAATGCCACACCACAGTATTTGGTACTGTTAGGACCATCATTATTTCATCTAAGGGTAATTTTTAAATTCGCATTATAGCTAATATTGTTACAGTAGTGAATGGGGATTTAAATAAACAAAACTACAAAAAAACATTCTGCTTAGGTTATGAATATTTTATGCTAAGGTTTTATTTTGGAAAGAAATTTTTACTCCCTAAAGATTAGACGGTTTAACCTATTCTGTTTTCTTTTCTTCAATTTTATGGCAATTAAAAAAAAATAAAAATAGTGCAATATGTGAATGTGTGGTTTATCTGTTTTGAACAATGTCTAACCTTGTTTATGATTCACTAAAAGTGCACAACACTTCACCTATTTGCACTCTTTATTAGTTGAATTCCTGTTGCAAAGAATCTTCATTGTCTTATAGGTTTTATTTTGAAATGTTTTATCTGGATGCGCTGTTATTAATTAAGTGAGCTTAGTTTTATCCAGATTGAGGCTTGGGCATTGTGGGCTGAGGAGTGGGCTGGCTCTGATTAGTAAACATCCTGATGGAAAGTGTGAATGCGGAGACAAGGAAACAGTGAAACATGTATTAGTGCAGTAAGTACTCTCGTCAGAGGAAGAAATTGTTCAGAGAACTGGGTGCAACTGGATAAACTGTTTTTACTTTACGCACTTTATTGAATTTGGACAGTTGGAGCAAATTGAAGAAATTGATGGAGTACTTGCGACATATTGGAGTATATAATAAGATATAGCTAATTATAATTATTTCTAATTAAGTTGTGAATAGCGAGTAGAGACCAGTGGAGGGCAGCAATACGCCATAGATGCGTCTAGCCTGCCGGAAACAAGAAGAAGAAGAATTAAGTGAGCTGTGGGGTATTATTTTGAAATGATTACCGGAAATGCCTCCGTTGTCCAACTTGACTGTCTATACTTGACACACACAGCGTGTAGTGTCCTGCTGTCGGAAAGTTTGCACGGTGGAATCAGGAAGTCCAGCATAACATTAATGTCAAACGGTTATTGCTGAGGACTTCAAAGCAGTGAAGCCCTCTCGTGATGCTGACTGGACTTCTCAGCCATGTGGTGAGTTGGCTAATAATGACTTTTGTGTCATAATAGTTTATGTCTGGTGTTTTAGCTGCAAGTGATTCTTTTGCTGGTGATCTTGTTGACGCACCGTTGTCATTAACGTTAGAGGGAAAACAAACCAATCGGTATTAAAAAAAAAACGTGAATTGTTTATTCATATATTTTTTTTGTTATTTTTAAATAACTTAAGCACTATAAAGATTATTCCGTATATTTTCTATACTCCTGAAGTACGTTTTATTTCGGTATTATTTACGGTGGCCGACCAGGACAAACGCGCTACAACGTCCAAAACACTCCCATTAGGAGAAACCAGAGCCATAGAGATATATAGAGTCTTTCTCTATCACTCTGGGAGAAACCAATGGGAGAAACCATGGGAGAAGGGAGAAACGTACTGCAGCGTCAGAAACTATTTCAATTCAAAAACACAAAACCAATACAATAACGGAAACGTGCTGCAAATGAAAAAAACATGCTACAGGAAGTGAAAACAAATACATTAACAGCAAACATCTGCAAATACAGAAGTGATGCAAAGTTTAAAAAAAAAAAACACAAACGCCAAAAACACATGCAACAGAAAAACGCTGCAAAGTAAAAAAAAAAAAAGAAAAAAAGAAGAAGAAAAGTTTCTTTCTTCCTAACTCCAGCGGTGTCTCCCCTGCTTCTGTCAGCCTACAGCTGCTGTAGTCTCGTCTGCAGGAGTGGAGCCATTTGAGGCTCAGCCTAAACCTAGGGGAGTCTGGGGGCATGCTCCCATGGGTTAGGGTGACCAGACGTCTCCGGTTTCCGGGGACGGTCTAGGGTTGGGTACCGTTTGGATTTTTACGATTCCGATGCCGAACCGTTACTTTTAAAACGATTCCGATTCCTAACCGATTCCTAAACCGATTCTTGAAAAACTGAAAAATGACATAAAAGAAAGGCTTTTTTTATGGAGTTTTTTTAAAATTGAAAATTATTTAAATTTAACAATATATTAACATTTTAAAGTACTTAAATATATAATAAGTAAACCTAAGTCACCTAACACACAATTACAATAATTTAACAAATAACAGTTTCACTATTAACAAGTAACAACAAAATAAATGTTGAGTTGGTATGCCAACCAGCTTCAAACTTTAGCAGTTCTTTTGCAGAAAAATGACTATATTTGCCTTCTCTGGCAAGATAGGACACCTCTCCTGACTTATGGAATGTCCTGCACAGGAGAAAACTCTCTCAGATGGTGTCCAAGAGGTCCGTACACACCCAGGTATGAGTTTGAAAGGGCAGACAATTTGGGGAGGCTGTCCGGCTTCCCCCACCACCAGGCTACAGGGTCTTGTCCTGAACGATACACTAGCAGAGCAAGTGTAATATGTTTACTAGCGATCATGTGCAGTGAATGGTTAATATGCTTTCACATCCGTTTTGGTGAGCCCAGAGGGAAAATATGCCATTTTAAAAGTAGCCTACATTTATGGTAACTAGCTAACGGTAGACTACAGAGAGAGTGTGATATTTTTACGTCCGTTTCGGAGCGTGTATAAAAAGCTGTCTATCAGCAGGGATTGTAGAGTGCATGTCGCAGAATAGTGCGGACAGGCGCTTCACACCGCCAGCGGGAACGTGCGCCACTCGGCAGAAAAGGCAGAAAGAAAAAAGATTCTGCCACTGTCCGGAGCGACAGAGGGAAAATATTTCAGTCGGAACTAGGGATGGCGAAAACTAAATATTTTCTTGACCGCTCACCGAGCCTCATTAACCGGTTGAAACCGGTTAACCGTTTAGTTTAAAATATGCTACGCTATTTGAAATAACAGCCATTTCGAGCCGCGCCTGCAATTTCTCAACTCTGTCGCATCTCTCTCTCACACACACACACACACACACACACACACACACACACACACACACACACACACACACACACACACACACACACACACACACTGCCCCTGTACCACCCTTCCACTCACGTCACGTTTTTTAAATCCCCTACAGCGCGAAACAAGTCCCGCAAATGCGGCGCAGAGGAGCTTGTATGTAATCGGAGGAAAAATGGCTCCTTAGTTTCGAAATAGTTTGGGTACAAGCCAGGGGATCGCGTTTAAAATAAAGTCGTTTGTCTAGCGTTAGAAGCTCATTAGAAACATTGCCGCGGCTCATTTGAGAAAATGACAGCTCCGAAGAGACGCCGCTTTAGTTTGAGTGTAGTGCTAACAATAATAAAGAAAGATGATGATCATCATCACCTTATCTGTTACCACTGAAATGCAGATGTAATGTGTTTCCAAATATAAGCCCATCTTATGCGGAATAGGATAAAACAGGCACCTTCAGAATGCGTAAAACAGGCGATTAGGCCTAACAAAATTAATTGTTTGGTTCCGGTTTCCGACCGACCCTGTTAATTAATGTGCGACCCAAATTTATTTTATGAGCTTGGGGAAGAAATGCTACTAATTAAATAAATACACAAATAAAACGTTTAAGGCGAACTATAATTACATTTTTGCACAGCACTCTTGCGATGCAAGATTCCCGTTTTCCTCCAGCAATGCTGGAAGAGGACCCGATGTCGCCGCAGCGGCACTTAACTTTGCTGTGTCCAGTTTGACGGCAGCAGCAGCGTGAGGACGGCGCCTTCAACCAGCCCTCACCGGCCACGGCGGCCAGCTACAGTGCTACTGCGCCGCCGGGGAGCTTCAACACGTTAAACAGGGCAGATGAAACCACTCATGAACTATATGTTGTGTTTAAATGTCGTTCAAGAGGATGGCAACGTAGCAAGCAAACACGATCAAAGGTAAACACCCTTTAGAGTGTTCTAACGTTACCGCAAGTCCCTGGGGCTCATTGGAGGTGGCTAACAGCAGTGAAGCTAATGACGACTTCACAAAAATTCATTTGGATACAAGCGTTGCATTATGGAAGATAGACGGGATTCTGAACAGCGATGCACGCGCGCACACAGCAGAGCCGAGGTGTCTGCGTTACTTCACGCAGCACATGTAACTGGCTGGAAACGATAGCTACAGCTTATACATTATTTACTTCCGCTGGCGCAGTTGAACTAACGGTACACTCGTTAACTGTATAAGCCTACAATAAACCCTCCATGATTAAAGAGTCAATATTTATCAATACCCACCTACCTGTTCTACAGGCAAATTTAAACATGTAGAAACCGATATTTCAGTCTGCTCTTCATGCGCTGTCCACTCTTGTTCACCGCGCTGTGCAAACAAAGCTCTACTCTGCAAATAGCGACTTTACAAACAAGCTAAAATGAAAGATGTCAGTTTGTAGTCTATTTCTTAGTTTGCAACGAATCTTGATTTTTGGACAAACTCTTGTAAAAGTAGCTGCTGTCTAAACGAACCATCCTCTCCGCTGGAGCGGTAAACCTGTGGCTGTATTATAATACCAAAACAAATACACGTGGCTACTTAATATGCACGTGAATTACATGTTTTCAATTTATTAAGTGACAACTGTACACGTAGTAACAGGTAGGCTATGTTATGAAAATATTGAGTATCCATCGCTACTGTAAAGGCAAAAAAAATCCTACTTATCCCTTGCTGCCACTGGGAAAAAAATAAAAATATATATATATTTTTTTAACTGACTAACAATAATTTTGACCGGTTAACGTTGAAATGGTCAACCACCGGTCAAACGGTCATCGGTTAACATCCTTAGTCGGAACCGAAATGAGGAACCGAAATTTGCGTTCTAATCCGGTCCGAATACTACCGTTTGCGTTCCATAGTGGAACCGGGTTTTGGTACCCAACCCTAGAAATGTCCCAGATTTTCACTGTGAGTGACAGACAGAAATTGGAATGAAAGAAAGAAAACATTGACCAAACCTTTAGTTGCGCACCCTACACGTGCAGGCTCAAGACAGCCAGAGAAAGCCCTGCTCAGAGCTCAACTTCGGTAAAGTTAGAGAGATATTCACACATTTGAACTTCCGGGATCAATTACTCTACAGCGAAATGTCATTAAATCACAAACAACGCATCTTTCCTACTGCAGTAAGGTAAACAACGAACTACAAACTAATTTTTGTCAAAACGAGCCGCCCTCCAACCTGGAGAAATAACATTGGTCTCTATGAGCAGCCGGCGGTGAGACAGCAGTAAGACGAGTGCTTAGGGACCGTCTACAAACTACAACACCGAAAAGAGATACAACAAAAATATTTATTAATTTAATGATTATATAAGGTATTGTCTCCAAACTTACCTCAATTATACAGTATCTCACAAAAGAGTACACCCGTCACATTTTAGTAAATATTTCATTATATCTTTTAATGGGACAACACTGAAGAAATGACACTTTGCTACAATGTAAAGTATTAAGTTTACAGCTTGTATAACTGTAAATGTGCAGTCCCCTCAAAATAACTCAACATACAGCCATTAATGTCTAAACCGCTGGCAACAAAAGTCAGTACACCCCTATATTAAATTCCCATAGAGGCAGGCAGATTTTTATTTTTAAAGGCCAGTTATTTCATGGATCCAGGATACTATGCATCCTGATAAAGTTCCCTTGGCCTTTGGAATTAAAATAGCCCCACATGATCACATGCCCTTCACCATACCTAGAGATTGGCATGGGTTAGATTCCATAAAATCATCTCTCTATCAGAGAGATGATTCAGTGATTGGCACATCTGGGTGATGGCATCGGATATGCTGATGCGTTGATGAATCGTCCCAGCTCTAAAAGAAACCCATAAACCTAGATCCCCATCTCCACACACATACTATTAATAAACACGAGCAGGCCATAGAAAAGCAAAGCTGTCGCCCGTGTCAATTCACCAAAACAATCACTCAATCTAATGCAGTCCTGAAGGGCTCCGAGTTGGGCAACAGATACCGGAAACACCGGCCAATTCAAATGCGGTGCTGAAAGGCACGTGGAGGTGTTCAAAGCCTGGAGTGAACTCATACAAATAACCCGTTGACGTTTAACTGGAAATGCCAAGCATGTAGATACTATGCCCGTTGAAACTGAAGTCAGTCGAGACAAAACAGCAGCGTGGCGGTGGCAGTCATGTCCAAATTTGTAAAATGAGTAGTAATGTTTAGTGTAGACTTATCGTAGTGATGAGAATGATGCGTATCCGTAGAATTCAATATAAAACACAATTGACGGAAGCTGTGTCACAAATTAATCTGACCAAATTGTTACAGCTATCTCTAGGGCTGGGAAAAAAATCGATTTGTTTTAAAAATCGAGTTGGTAGGTCAAATCGATTCATATTTTCAAAAAATCTATTTTTTTTCAATGCAAATACAGTATAAATAATTTGGATGTTTAACAATCTTTGTTGCACACTGCACAGTGACTTTTCAGTTAGAGAAAGGGTTTGCCTTTGCAATTTTGTTTATGTTGATGCACTTTAATTAAATACAATAAATATATATTTTAAAAATATATCTACAGTTCGCAGTTATTTAGTTTTAAATGGAAGGGGGGGAAATTGAATCGCGATTTAGGGGAAAAAAAATCGGCCAGCTCTAGCTATCTCCACAAACGTTATGTGCGAACACCTCAAAGTATGTTTCACTCATTTTCTGTATGAAAGCATAAACCGTTCTCAAATCGACTTGAAGTCGGAATGATAGGCTACAAATATAACACTGATAACGGAAAGGTTTTGGAAAAAAACACTGAAGTTTCCAGTAGCCAATTGTGAACAGGCATTGGCACAGCCACCTACGTTGTCAGTCTTCGTTCTTAGTACAACTGGATTAAGTGTATTGAGACCTGTTTATATTTTAATACAGCCTGTAAATAAAACATAAGCTACGTATGAGGTGTTTACACCCAGCTGAATGCAGCGTGGAGACAGCTGTCAGCTGTGGCAAAATGTGATCTGCTCAGATTATATTGTTACATCTATAGGCTTTTAAAACAGTAATGTAATTGTATTTGTGTAGACTTTATACTATAGCTGTGTTATGTTAAAAGCTACGCTCATCACAATTCTATACTATATTATGCCTACTTATTTATCCAAGATGGGTGGCAGGAGTTGGATAATGGCGCCCAGGTGAAGACAACAAAGATTATCATTAGGCTATATCTTTAATATGTCACAAGTTAGTGGGTTTGTGAGGAGTTGGTAAGAGATACAGTGAAAGTGAGTGATTAATGATTGATTGTGACGGATTTCTTATTATTATTTATCTGCATCTTATTTCATCTGTAGCATATATACCTGTCTGTATTCATAGTACATATTACTATCGTAACTCTTATTCTTATTTTTCTATTACTTATACCTTTTTAGTTTTTCTGTTCTACTTTTATTTAATGTGTAGTTGTGCTTATTCTGTTGTGTTTGAACTTTTGAGCAGCTGTAACAACAAACAAACTGGATCAATCAAGTTTATCTTATGTTATTGAATGTCTGGATATCTGAAATATAATTATTAGGAAACACTACAATTCAGATATCTACAATCCAATTGTTAATAGTTAGAATCATAATTTCAGTATCCAAAATGAAAAAAAACATTCCAGATATAGTGTAATTTAAAAATGTCACTGTGCCTAGTCAAAATATCCACAAATGTAGTATGGATATGTTTTTCATTTTGGTAACACTTTACTTGACGGTACACTGTCATGAACACATGAACCCTAACCCTAACTTGTCAAAAACTGAATGATACTTACTAATAAAAGTATTATGTCCTAAACGTTTATGAATTGTTTAAGTTCATGACACATTCATGACAGTGTCATGTCACTGTTATGTAGATACTTTCAAGTAAAGTGTAACCTTCATTTTTTTATATCTGACATTACAATAATGACTAGTAACAATTGGATTGTGTTGCACATTTACTTGGCCCATAAAGCTGATTCTGAATCAATACTGCTCATTGTCTTTCATTCTGTCACAGTAATGAGTAGGTGTAATGTACCGTATAACAAATCACAGAGCTTGATGCATATTTGATCTTCAATTTTGGCAGAGTAAATTTGGCCCACGTTTACAGGTGGTGTACTATTAAGTATGCTAGTTGATTTCAGTGGGTTTATATTAGAGGTCGACCGATTCATCGGTTTTGCCGATTAATCGGCACCGATAGTTGATTGGTGGAACTATCGTTATCGGCAAAAATCCATGCCGATAGTTTTTCCTGGTTGCGTCCGTTGCTGGAGCGGCTGAGAAGCACACGCTGTCATTCATTACACAGTACACAGAGCTGAGAAGGGTCTGCTGGCATCATGCATTACAATAGCGGCCTCTAGAGGGGAAATAAAAACTATCACTGATGCCTAGTGTTTATTTTCGACACGTGTTACTGCGCGCTGCACGGAGAGCACATGCTGTGCGGAGAAGGCTGACATCAGATGCGCGTTTAAAGCCTCGACAGCAAATTTTGTCATATCATTATAAAGTTATTAATTTGTTGAATATATGCGGCATTAGTAGAGAAAGAACAGCACAACAGTATGTTTGTTTGCTTTCGAGGGTGAGATGACGCTAAACATTAGCAGTAGGCTAACTTACCTCAAGCGGTTAAAACACTGACAAAAATAAACGCAAGTCCGACCCAAATCGTCCACGATCCGTCTAGTGGCTGCCGCTGGAGAATTGAGATGTGTAGAATCGATAGCGCATTCATTTTAAAATCCTCAGCGGAGGAGCATCAACAACTGCCTAAAAGCACGATAGCATTAGCTATATGGTGAAGCGAGATAGAGAGAGAGTGAAGAGAGGGAGCGTTAGATGGTGGAGAGACATAGAGAGAGACTGAAGAGAGGGAGCGTTATATGGTGGAGAGAGATAGAGAGAGAGAGAGCGTTATATGGTGGAGAGACATAGAGAGAGACTGGAGAGAGAGGGAGTGCCCAGCGCGGTCATAACAAAGCCGTGAATCAGAGAAATAAAAGTGTTTTCGCCGATTCATCTCTAGAAATGCAACTGTAGCAAGCATGTCACTATCACTAACGTTATCCACATTTATATTTACATGCAACAAATGATATATCCAGCTTCAAAAAAGCCTCTCCCTCCATCCTCTGGGAAGCATTGTTGTTACTAGGGGTGACCCCGAATAGTCGAAGATTCGATGCATCGATATGCGGAGATTGATTCGACCACCAATCTCACAGTCGGATCTTCGCGGGTGTTATTATGAAACGAGGATCATACCATTTTGGCAATATGGGGTTGCTCAATGTCTAATTTCACACAGAACTACTGGTTTTGTACAGTTATATTAAGTTATATACAGCCTTTAATTATGATAATGCTGTAAAAAAAAACGTGAAAAGAAAGAAAGAAAAGTTCAATAAATATTTTTTACGTGTGTGTGTGTGTAAATCCAACCACCCCTGTGAAAGATTTAAGTTTCACTTTCCCTGATCCGCGACAGACGAGGAGCATCAGACGAGGAGATTAACGTTACTTAACAATGTCTGGAAAAAGAAAATCTAAAGTGTGGATGCACTTTCAAATGGTAAAAGATGATCCAAAAAAAGTAAAATGCAAGTTGTGCCAACAGCTCATGTCCTACTACTCGTCAGCAAC
Organism: Perca schrenkii; assembly: GCA_025617405.1. Taxonomy (NCBI): domain Eukaryota; kingdom Metazoa; phylum Chordata; class Actinopteri; order Perciformes; family Percidae; genus Perca; species Perca schrenkii. The sequence goes on from CM046787.1 coordinate 9,623,755, forward strand.
AAACATGGCTTTCCACTTAAAACGGGTAAGTTTATTACCAATAAAGACGTTTCACTTTTTCATATATAATGGCGCTTTTAATTTACGAATAGCAATATCATATGTTGGGACTTAAAATATGTTAGTCTTTTTTCTAGATCCACCCACAGTATCAGACTGACGACAGCAGTTCATCTAGTAGTAGTAGTAGTAGTAGTACCGGAGCTGCGCCAAAACTAACTCAAAGAAAGCTAGATTTGAGACCGCCATTGCCCAAGAAAAGGAAAAGAGAAATCCCGGACAAAATTGCAGAGTTTATTTCGCTTCACAATGAGGCCAGTGAATGTTGTGGACGGTGAAGGTTATAAAGAATTAATGCGCACACTTGAGCCAGGATACACAGTTCCCAAAATAGAGACGGTTATGCATGCGGCGGATGCGAAATACGCGTCCATACGCGCCTGCGGTTTACATGTAACCCTCCTGCTGACTAGTGTCGTGACCCTCCCAACCCATTCACACACACGCACACACACACACACACACACACACAGATGATTCGACTATCAGTCGACTATAGAAAGATTCGTCAATTCTGATTCAAATGTGTAAATCCTTAGTCGGGGACACCCTTAGTTGTTACTTGTCTTGTTTTGCTTTGCCTTGTTTTAATGTTGTACCACTTTAAGTTCACTGTTTATTTGGTTTTCGAATTAGTTATAAAAAAAGATTCTCAGAATGTATAAGTGGAATGTATGTTAAATCGTATGCTTTAATAAAAAGACGTTTGATATAGTGACGACACCAAAACCAAGGGCTCCATTGTGTTACTGTCGCTCATCGTAGATAAAAGTAGCAAAGATCTATCAGGTAGGATATCTTACAGTCATGTGAAAAAATTAGGACACCCATGCTAAAGTTGACTAAAAAGAGGAATAAAAAAATCATCTTTTGGAAATTGATCTTAATGCCTTAATTAAAAAAATGAGGAAAAATCCTCTTCTTTAAGGACACCAATTTTCTTTGTGAATGATTAATGTATCGTATATGTTCTTCCTTAAAAATACAAGGGGCATAAGTAAGTACACCCCTATGTTAAATTCCCATAGAGGCAGGCAGATTTTTATTTTTAAAGGCCAGTTATTTCATGTATCCAGGATACTATGCATCCTGATAAAGTTCCCTTTGGAATTAAAATAGCCCCACATCATCACATACCGTTCACCATACCTAGAGATTGGCATGGTTTTATTTCAGTTAGCCTAATAACTGGTTTGATTTGCATTGAGAGATGATTTTAATGGAAAGTACCCCATGGGGGGGAGAGAGAGAGAGAGAGAGAGAGAGAGAGAGAGATCCTGCTCACTCAGTGTGAGAGGGGGAGGGACCAGAGACTAGAGCAGCAAAAGCCAATGTGTGCTTTTACCGACGATATCTTTTGTGTTTCTTATCCAAACGTGGTCAAACTTGGCACTGCACTTACTCGTGCCCATAGCAAGACACCTGTCAAGTTTGAAATCCATCGGACTAACGGTTCGAGAGATATGCGCTTAACACCCACACACACAGACAGACAGACGTTCCTGCAATTTATGGATGGATGGATGGATGGATGGATGGATGGCAGGCCGTACACTGGGGGACTGGGGGAACACTGTAATTGCTTGGTTTCTTCCAATAAATTATAAAATGTAGCATATTTTTGAATGCATTCATTAAGCAGAGCATTTATACCCCTTTTTTGGTCAACGCAAACCTAATTTGGGCTGCTAATTCGCAGTTGTTTTAACTTTTCCACAAGCTAGAGAGCCACGTTATTTTAGCTGTTGTTTAACAGAAATGCTTTATTTACATTATTTAACACTTTTTACAAATACATCAAAAAGTGCTATTAGTGCTTACAGTTTTTAAAATAAGTTGACAAATAAAAGCTTGTGCAAAAATTAACTCGCACAGGTTAAAAAATAAAAATAGTTAATCGTTTTTAGAGACATATGGTACCATTTGGGCTTCATGGCTAAATTGTGTCTTATTTAATGCAGAGATCTTCAACAGGTTTTTTTTCAAAATTTAAAATGTCTTAACATATTATTAGAAAATATAAATCAGCCTATTATAATAAAAAAAACATTGATAGGCTTACTGGCCTATAAGTAAGATAGCCTCCCACAACTGCAGTTACTCCTACACTATAAAAATTAAAATTTGTTGACTCAACTTAAAAATATGTGTAATGTGGTTGCCTTGGAAGTTGTTTGGAAATCAGATATTAAGTTGGCACAAAGAGGCTATTCAGTTCTTTCAACTTAATGTTGCAAGTTCACTGTACTAATGACCTTTTCAGTCAACTAAGGTTTGTTTTTAAACACAATATTCAATTTAGTGGCTCCAACTTCTAATTATGCATTATATGAACTAATGATAGTGGGGAGTCAACTCCAATCTACATCAGTTCAACAACATTAGGTAGTGGGGCTGATGTGCATTTTCAAGTTGTCTTGACTAAGCTTTTATTTGTGTTGACTTCATTATGTTTGTTGTATTAACATATCAAGTAAATTGCCTCGGTTGCCTTGAAAATCTAAGTTCTTCCAACTTTTTTTTTTAAGTTTTTTTTTCGCAAAAAGACAAGAGTGTGAGACAAGATTAACAAAAACATTTATTTCAGACATTCAAGTGTTTCATACAATACAAAACATTGGTAAGGCGTCAACATTTTTTTGTGTTATCCACTCTGTTAAATATTCATCTGCCTTTCACACTAGTATCTTTTTTTTTGCCATTACAAATCATAAGCCTTACGGTTACTGTGTGTGTGTGTGTGTGTGTGTGTGTGTGTGTGTGTGTGTGTGTGTGTGTGTGTGAGTGAGAGAGTGAGTGAGTGAGAGAAGGGTGGGTGTATGTCTGTGTGAGAGAGAGCGTCTGTGAGAGAGGATGTGTGTGAGTGAGAGGGAGAAAGAGAAAGGGGGGTGAGAGTGAGTGAGTGAGAGAGAGAAAGGGGGGAGTGTATGTCTGTGTGTGTGTGTGTGTGTGTGTGTGTGTGTGTGTGTGTGTGTGAGAGAGAGAGAGAGAGTCAGTGTGCGTGAGATAGCCTGAGTGTGCAAGACGGTGGCAAAATAAGAGAAGATGTACAGTGACATGTTGACTAGAGGCAATAAAAACAGCATATTTTGAGAGACCGAGCAAAACAACTCTGTACCAGAACATGCAATGCTTGACAAAGCAACATGATAATTTAACAAGACTATTTGAGGTAATCAAATGGCAATAGTTTTCTCCTTTTCATCCCACGAACAACTGACCTTACTATCACCAAGGTACAAGTACTTAAAAGACACATTTAAAAACAAGGAACAGTAACTCCATGACGATTATGTAGCCAAGATAACAGGTGGCACTTTTGAGAAATATAAAAAACAGCTTTTAGGACTGTCTAGTCCATCTCAGCATCAACAGAACATAGGTTATATGCATAACATAGTGCTATCCAGAACATGTGATGCTTGGAAAATGAACAGGATAGTTTTAAAAGGTTATATGGGTGTGTGAAAACAAACAAGAGGCAATATTTATCTCCTTTTCGTCCCTCTAACTGACCTTACTGGTAATGATGGTCCAAGTGCATGTGTTGATAAAAAGTTTAGCAAACTTAAAAAGACCGGAGTATGTGTGCAACTCCAAAGGATATAGCCAATAAAACAGCTTTTTCCTTTGAGAGCTACACTCTTAAAACTGCTGGGTTAAAAATAACCCAACTTGGGTTATTTTGGTAACCCAGCGCTGGGTCCAATATGGACCGAGCCAACGCTGGGTTGTTTTAACCCAGCAGGGTTGGCTTTGACCCAACATGTTGGGTTATATTTTCTACCCAAAAATGGGTTAAAATGACCATGTTGTTGGGTTAATACTACCTAAAATGGGTTGGAAAAATACAACCCATATTCTGGGTTATCTGTATTTTTTTTTCACTAGATGTTTTGCATTGTGAAATGTATTGATGAAATTATGAAATTATAACATCACAACACATAACATCCCAGCATTTTGTTTTTATTGCTACAAGTCAAATATATCACTTAAGACAAAATTAAACAGTTCAATACATTTCAGTTAACATTACAAGTTGTATAAAAGAATGCAAGATTTTATAAGCTGTGGAACCGAAAAACTGAGCTGTTGGGAACACAAAACTGGATATAGACGTGAGGAATCAGCAGAGAGAACGTTACGTTTGCAGCAATAATTTAATTAAGTCAAATGTCCAGATGTCAGTTTTAGACTAACTACAGTCTGTAAGGTAAGCTAACACAGGACAATGTTGGACATAACTTTAATTTAGTGTCAGGATTCCAGTCTTTCCATTCTCTCTGCTGATTACTCATGTCTGTATCCACTTTTGTCTTCATGAAAGCTGAAGTTTTTCGGTTTGGCAGCTTGTTAAAACTTCTTCACATTGTTGGTAGTGAATATCATCACACAGCATCTTTTAAAAATGTTTGTTTTTTGCTAGCGTAAACTGCTAAAGAGTAAACTTTCACACAATTAGAGATGCACCGATTGACCGGCCGGTGAACGGAATTGGCCGATTTTCACGTGACCGGCCATGACATATGCCGATTTTATGCCGGTAAAATGCACGCGGGCGCCGCATGATTAACATCAAGCAACATGAGCGCACCGCCGCTCAATCAGCTGTTTATGAAATGTCATAAAGTCGTAATTATACACAGCTCTGCAGAGTAGTCTGCTCTACTGATCTCAGCCGCTCTCTCTCTCTCTCTCTCCTCTGAGGCTGAACAACTGGAACATGAAAACCACACTCACGCGGGTCCCGTGAAATATGACAGCTACAGTTTATTGGAAAATAGTGTTGTGCACCCTGACTTTGATGAATTTACTGTTTATCAGACCCCAGATGAGACAAAAAGCTAACGTTAGCAAATGCTGCGGTCCCTCTGCCGCCCCCGCTGCAACAAAAAACAAAGAAAAAAAAGAGACGCTGCATTTCTCCGACACGCTGTATCAACTTCACCGTTTAAAACACTTTCCAAATTAGTGGGGATGCATACCGCTCCAAACCAACATTAAAAATGTAGTAATCTTCCCTCAGAGTTTAGTTTTGTTTCTAAACTATGTGTAAAATGAGCGGTGACGTTAAATCATCTGTGTGACGTTTATGTTTTCAGGTAACGTTACTGTTTATGTTGTGAGAAGGAGGAAATGGTTCTAACATTGCACTGTAGATGAATGAAGGAATGTCTGCAGGAGTCATTTATATAGTTCTATTTTATAGTGATCCATTATCTGTTCAAAAAATGTTCTTTTAAAAAAAAAAAAAAAAAAAGATAGAAAATAAATATTTGTGTGTGCTGGAAAGTGGTTAGAAAATATGAAATTGGAATCGGCTAAAATCGATATCGACAAATCAAACTCAATGAAAAATTGGAAATTTGAATCAGCCTAGAAAGTTAAAATCGGTGCATCTCTACTTATTACATCATTTAACGGACAAAATCGTCACAATTTCTCAAACTTCATGCATTGAACTATCAACTAGTAATCTGAGCTCTCATTAATTTGACAGTGTTTGATTCATGTCCTGGTATCTGAAAGACAGTAGTCTAGATGAACTCCCAAAATTTAGCACAAAGTTGACATCGAACAACAATCCCAGCACCACAACACATTTTATTTTGTAAGATTCTAGCTCACCATGCCTGGAGTGTCCACTAAGCATGGAAACTCTGTGATAATGTCTAGCATTTATGTAGTCCCATTTGCTCAGATCCACTGTGCCCTATGGATGGCAGTCTCAAGCATGTGTTGGCCAACCTGGGACTGTGGCCAGATGTTATTCTTCAGTCTAGGGCTGCAACGATTCCTCGAATAACTCGAATAATTCGATTACAAAAAATGCTCGAAGCAAATTCTTTGCTTCGAAGCTTCGTAAAATCAATGTAATTACGGTTGTACGGCTCACTGTGTTTCTGCACGGAGGATTATTACTAGCGCACATGAGGTTTGCGCTTCTGCGGACACAACACAAGCACGGACAGTATATAATCACAAGACTGACGGCCCAGATTACAAATGAAAGAAGACGAAAATAGCGAGGGTCTAAGAGAAGAGACAGGCGAGAGAAAATCACAGAAAGTTTGGGATCATTTTAAGCTGCAAACATGCTGCTACATCACCTCTGTAACAAACATCCAGTGTACTCATCCATTCCACGGAGCCAACCAGACACAAGGTAGCTAACGCTGCTGCTCTCATCCACCGCGCTGTTTACACAACTAGCCTACAGCATGCTACTCTGCTAATAGCGATGTTTTACACAACTAGCCTACAGCATGCTACTCTGCTAATAGCGATGTTTTACACAACTAGCCTACAGCATGCTACTCTGCTAACAGCCATGTTTTACCAACAAGCTAAAACGAAAGCTGTCGGTTTGTAGTCTAACTGTTTATTAGTTTGCTTCTAAATGTTTGGAAATGTAGCCGCTGCCAGAGACACACCGGCTCCTCCCCCCAGCATGGCCACTTAATATGCACGTGAATGACGTCATCATGCATTCTTTATTCTTTCTCCTCACCATAGATATATCTATAATCCTCACTGTGTATTAGGCTTCTGAAAATGTGTACCCCAGAACAGTGTAGTTGAGTAGCCCTGCTGTAAAGCCTCTGGTCAGTGAACAGCTCTATTGCATATCCAGTGCAAAGAGCCAGAGGCAAGAAGGGGAATGGGGTGAAAAATATTAACATTTGGGCCACCAAAAATGTACTATTGTAATGTTTTTGTTTTTTTAAGGGTCTTGGAATTTGGCAATCATTTTTTTTTGCTTTTTCTAAAAAAGGAAACCTGTCTTTTGTATATATACACAAGCTACATGTTTCCTTTTTTTAGTAAACGGCAATAATAAATATTTACTATTGCTGCTTACTAAGTATTTCTTACTAAGTGTTTCTTATCCGATTACTCGATTAATCGATGGAATAATCGGTAGAATATTCGATTACTAAAATAATCGATAGCTGCAGCCCTACTTCAGTCACTCCGTCAATTGGATGGCCCGCTCTGGAGTTCTAGTTGGTTCTGTGATGAGCAGAGAAATGAATAAGTTCTACCAAGCTGTGACATATTAAGACATCTAATGTTTTAATAGAGAGGGCCGGTTTCCCATACAAGAATCCAGCCTAGCCCTAGACCACAAGAAAAATTAAATGAACAGTTATGTAAAAAGTTTAATCTCTGTATATGAAACTGGCCCAAAGAGTTCAAGTAAGAAGTACTTGGAATGTTGCAAACAGGAGAGAGGACAAGTCAAATCCACTTCTAAATGCATCAACATGAATTGGATTGAAATGGAGGAGCAAGACATCTTGCTGTACCTGGTAAAATGACTCGGGTGTCTTGTGGCACTTGTGATGTTAGATTTACTCGTCTGCCAGAGTGGAGTCTTTTTCAGACATTGCGGAGACGCTCTTCCAGAAAGCCTGTTGCTGGTTTATGCCCTCTCCCTGGGGTGAACCATGTGTCCTAAAGTTTAGAAGTAAACAAAAATGATAAAAAAAAAGAATTCAAACACATTAGGTAATAACTAAGCCAGAAGCAACTCTGAAATTAAGAGCTGAAGTTAACATTAGGATAAAGCTGAGCCAATAATAGAATAGCTCTTGCCTTACATGTCCTGCCTGATTCTGCACAAAAAGCTCAAACTTGGGTGATGTTGTCTTTCTAAAGATGATCATATTGTGTTGCAACTTATGTTCTAAGGTTTAAGCCCTTGTTTTTTAGGGTAACTCCCTTCACTTTACCGGCAGTATCAACACATGAATCCACCTTGTCTTGAGAAGCTTGTTGTTTTGTTGTTCACTTTTAACTCACTTTGCATTATCTTTAGGGCTGCAACTAACGATTATTTTAATAATCGATTAATCTGTTGATTATTTTTTCGATTAATCGATGAATCGGATAAAAAGAAAAGCATTAATTTACATCAACTCAATACATACATACTTGTTGTTTTAGTTAATAGTTGTGTAAAGGTAAGTAACCCAAATAGCAGATACAGACAAGACACACAGACAGACACACACACACACACACACACACACACACACACACACACACACACACACACACACACACACACACACTTATTCATTAAATTATTACCATCATTGTAGTAAGTGCAAGTTAAGTTCGTTTATACACCACACACTATTATATTTGTCAACAATAACTGATATGGGACAAAGCACATAATATATACATGACAACAGATTGAAAAATTAATGGGCCAAAAAAGGCGAGTGAATAAAACCGTGTTGCAAACTATATCACCCCTGCTTTATTACTGTTATTACCGAGCTAACGCTAGCTTGTCATGCTAGTCAGCTGGATAAAGAGTAAACAGCAGCACCAGAAGAGCTACTGGAGGGACGTTACGTTCCTCACTTCAGAACGGAACAGAAGTAGGATAGTGTAGAGACTTTACCCTGCTGTTGATCTCCCTTCCTCCTCATCAAGGACTCCAACATGTTTACGTTTTAGGTGCTGAATCATCACCGTGGTGCGCCCGTGCCATGCCGTGTCGCTTTTGTTTATCTTGCAATTAACAAGTTTTTGATTTATTTAGTGTGAAATGCTCCCACACCTTGGATGACTTAGGTCGTACTGATTTCTCTGCCTCCGCCGTGTGTTTCAGAACAACGTTACGGGTCTCTCCGGTCTCTCTCCGTATTTCCTCTGCCCCCGCTCTGCTCTTTTTTCTTTTCTTTCGTTCCGCGCTGCTCCGCTCTGCGCTCAACTCAATTATTTTCTTTATCTCCGCGACTAGGTGGCCTAATAGTTGCGCGACACAACGAATCTATAATTAAATTCGTTGCCAACTTTTTTAGTAATCGAATTTTATCGATTTTATCGATTCGTTGTTGCAGCCCTAATTATCTTTGCTATCTCTTTTTCCTCTTGCACTCACAAATGCTACTCTCACCACTCGCTTTCCTTCTGCGGCCACACTATCCCTGATTTAAGGCACCTGCCACACTACTTTCATAAGAGGAGGGGGTTGCGATTAACCCCCATATTAGGTGATACACTGCTTTTTCACCAACCGTCACAGCCCTAGCAGGGATTGTCACATTTTCTTTAAGTCAGTTCATTATTGTGTGGTTAAAAACTTACATAGCCTGTGCCTTGACAGTCCCTCAGGCATGGAAACTGATCCACAATTGATGATGCCAGCATAGCCTTTGCACCTGAAGATGGACTTGACAACAATATGCATTTTATTAGCATTTAAAACTACCACATAACACAATATATTGACAGTTTTTTTTTTACAGTAATTATCAAAAAAATAATATAAAATAAACAAATTAATCAAGATTGCACTAACTGATCCCAGATCAAAGGGATCAGATAAGTAGTTTAGATGCAGTTCACATTAGTGAAGAACTAGCCCACAACTTAAAAATAATAAAATAATAATCTGTGTGTGAAAAATACTTACTTCTCTCCAAAGCGCTTAATTAAGTGGGACACAAGTATCCGGACCATGGCACGGCTTTCATTATTTATGTGATTCTGTTCCTCAAGACCGCCAACTATGCATTTTCCATCAGCTGTCTTAAGGATCTCACGGATATTCTATAAAAATGATTAATGAACAGAGAAAGAAAGTATACACATATATATGAATATCATGACTATGCCTCTGACTTACATCAAAATTGTCCAATCAAAGTGAAGCTTTTAAAAAAGATTCTCACTCAATTAAAAAATAAGTTATTCAAGATAAATGACCATGAACTTACAAATGTTGCTCCTTGTTCCAAAGAAACTCTGTGTTGCTCTGAAGGCAATTCTGGGGCTGGTGTGCAGGCAGCCGGTTCGGGGCTGGGACTTGAATCCTTAAAAGTATATCAAAGAAATAACAGCTTTATTACCAGGTTCCATTCCACAAAATCAATATTTTGTATTGTTTAGTATACATACTAGTTGATATAACTTTTCCACAGCAATATCAAGTCTGATTATAGATCATATTACTAAGATGAGTTGCAATAAATAAAGTAGCATATGTCATGACCTGCCCCCACTGCTAAACAAAATCCTAAAGGAAAAACCGTAATCTATAACAGAACTAATGCACACCCTTAGCAGCCCAGCATAGTAGAGTATGTGCAGTACAGACTGTAGCATCCCTGAAATAATTTGTCACTTTTAAGACTACAAATCAACACAAAACAGCAAAAAGAATAATCAGTAAAAAATCTTAAAACGCAATTTTGTCCATCCTATTTAAGCATGTGTCACCCAAGATTTGAATACAAGCCGAAAATACTAGCTGCTACTGCTAAGTTTAGTTCAACATTAGTCTCGCTTTGCCAGACCATCCACATTCTACATTATGGAAATGTAGCTACAGCTTATCCATATTAAGCGTCACGTTACACAATACACTTACATTCAAATATGCGCTAACATTGTAGAAACACAACCGTCTCGTTATACTTCTAATTATTGTAAAATAACGCTAGCTTGATTTTATGCTGACTCACTCGAGGCTAGGCTAATGTTAGCTAACATTACCTTAGCTACATATTAACAATTCAGAAATACACTTAAACACAAACATACCTCGTAACTGTTAGACTGCTTAACACTTTGGAGGGGGCAAGTCTCTACTTTATCATTGTCCTCTTTTGCGTTATTATCAGGTTTTATAAAAAGTCTGCGAGCTCAGGCCATAACGCTAACGTTCCTATTTGCCTCCGTCATCTCCGTCATCTTCACTGTCAAGTGCGTCAATCAATCATGACGTTCGGGATGCTAAATAATACTCATAACGTTAACGTTATATAGTTAATTCCGTGTAAGGAGTAATGTGTGTTTACAGTTAGGAACCAAAATAGCAATATAGAAAAACTAGAGATTTACTAGCTAACGTTAGAGGAGAGGCAGTTAGCTAGCTAGCTACAACATAAGTTTTAAACTCTTGAGCTAACGGCTAATTGCTAACGTTAATGTCCTATAGCCTTATAGCTCGCTGGCTAAAGGGAACTAACGTTATGGTTAACCATACAGAGAGCGAAGTTAATGCTAACATGTCTTTCAGTTCACACTATCATTAAAATTGTCTGGCTATAATAACCTATTTGTATTGTTTTACCGTCTGAAACTGATCACTTACCGGAGCTATGGTCGTTGACGTCCTGGCGTCTTCTGTCCAGAAATGGCGGAAGAACGAGCCTCGCTTTCATTTAACCTATTGCGTGGGGTCACAATCTTTGACCCAACGTTGGGTCACAATCTTTGACCCAACGTTGGGTCAAATCTACCCAACCTATAACCCAACAGCCTTAACCCAGCATTTGGGTTATTAAAATAACCCGGCGTTTTTTAGGGTGTAGGGAAAACTATCTGGACTACCTAGTCCATCTATCCATCAACTGCACATATACATAACTGTGTGCTTTCCAGAACATGCAATGCTTGACAAAGCAACATGATAATCACTGCAAGTTTTAATTTCACAGGCTCTTGGACATGAGCTTGTTCCGGAGTCCATTAACTCTTGAAGAACAAAGGTCTCCACCAATGTTCATTATCACCTTTTGTATTACCTCGAACATGTACTTGAGCCCTTTTGGGTAATGGTTGTTGAACACGTAGAGCAGACCCATCAGCAGGGCGAATGTGTTGGGAACATCCTTCAGGTCCCAAAGAACGATATGTTCCTCCAGAATCAGTGCAATATCAATCATCTCCTTGGGGACAGGGCATTGAGGATCCTCCTCTGTAACCACCAAGATTCCGACGTTCATTCCTTTCACTGCCTCACTCTCTTCGTTTGGCTAATGACACAACAAAGTACTAGATTGCAAATCAGCATTAATTCCTCAACACATGAAAATTCAAGATGCATAGCAAACTTAGGTATAAAAATGTCTGATGCAAACTAATGTAAACCTATGTAAACAGAAGAAATTCAAATACATTACAATTTCAAATTAATTGAGCAAGGAATCCCGTCACTGCAACTTTGAATAATTCACTTGTCCTCCATTTAAGCAGATGTCTTTCCACATTTTTGGATTCTTATAACAAGACATATTTTCTAGATATCCTATAACTATCCTATAACAACTATCAAAAAGATCGAGATTAACAAGTGATATGGATTCCAGAGGGGCATTGATTCCTCACATACCTTACAAATCTTCAAGAATTGGGAGGGATCCTCTTTCAGGAAATGGGCCAGGCCAAGGAGAACAACTCTCTTCTGTTGATTTGAGTTCTGGACAACAGAAGAGCGATACAGACCAGAAAGGACATCAGTGCTGCAGAAGTAAAAACAAAACATCTACACTACCTTTTTAAAAGTTTGGGATCACCTTGACTTTTCTTACATGAAAACATACATGAGATTAGTCATATAGCAAATATTGCTATGAACAAGACATGAAGACATTGTCAGAGTAAGAAATAATGATTTTAATGTAAATTATGACTTTGTACTTCAAATGTTGCCTTCATCAAAATGGGCACTTTTTGCAGCAATCACAGCCTAGAATACCTTAGGCATTCTAGTGGTCACTTTTTCTGGGATAATCTGATGGTCCACAAGACCCTCAAGCTGCCTCTATTGTGCTAAGGCTGTAACTTGCAAAAGGTGGCTATTTTGATGAAGGGAACATTTGAAGTACAAAGTCATACTTCAGATTAAAATGATTATTTCTTACTCTGACAATGTCATCATGTCCTGTTTATATTATAATTTTGTTAGGATTAGTATGTGTATCTCCCTTTCAGTGATTTACTTTGTGGCTATGACCTTCCTATGTGTATTGTAGTTTAATGGGCATATTCTCCATTCATTCTGATAGGCACCTGCACTTACTAATCTGAAATAGATGCTCAAAAGCAGACCTGCCAACATGTACGCATTTTTCGTACTCGGCACGCATTTTGACCCTTAAGTACGCTTGTATGATTCGCTGCTCTCTAGGTACGCATTTTGTTGCATCTCACATTTCTCCGGTTTCAGTTTCTTTGCAATCTACATCTATGACGTTGATTCTGCCGCTGAGCAGTGGAGTAAAAAGCTTTCGGCCAATCAAAGCGTTGCATTTTAACCCTTCGCCCACTTGCCCCTCCTAGCCAAATGCTTTGCGCGTTTAATTCAATTCAGTACCTCAGCAAGCCAGGCTGTCCGGATAATTGTAGGCTTGCATGCCATGGCTGAACCGCCTCAAAAAAGGTTTGGAACGATTTCTTATGATGATGATGAAGATGAGACTTTGTTGATCCCGTGGTGAAATTCACAAGCTACCTGCCAAGAATACTTCTGCTTTTATTTTGGTGAAAGTAACTCAAAAGTAACGCAAAAGTAGTCATTACAATTCAGAAACAGTAATATTCTAATATAACTAATTACTCTCAAATGACAGTAACTAGTAATCAATAATGTATTACATTTTGGAATTAACTTGCCCAACACTGGTGTCAATAGGCTAGCCTATCACACCTGCCATCCTTCCCATTAGTTGGGGGCAGTTAGAAAAGTGGTGGAATGGCTAGAAAAATAAAAGGTTTTAGAAAGGCCAGGTGCTGATTAACGTAAGATAAAGGTAACAGTTAGGCTATTTATGTGATGTGATGGCAACTGACATAATGCAATGTCACCCATGTCAAATTTTATTTACGTATCTGAAAATATCTGACCCATGTTATTTATTAGCCTATAATTGTGTCTCTGTCAGGCTTCAATCTGTGTGTTTTTTAGTAGTTGCTTTATGAGTAAATCATTACGTAGACTACTTAATTTCCCTTCAGTAATCAGAAGAAGGCTATGTGTTAACCTGGTCTGACTCTCATCTTTAACACAGAAGTACTTAAGCATATTTATTAGCTCTCTCTGCCTCCTGTTGGTTAGACTAACAAATATATGGGCACAAAATATTGGACAGGATACAAGAAAACATTTGTATAGTAGTTTCACTACGCGTACAGCCATTCATCCACTCCTCTACACAGTAATAATAATTTATTGTAATCTAGAAGGTAGTGATGTGCCAAACAATGTATTTTCAGGTAGAAGAAGTTTCCAAGGGCTAACAGTTTGTTTTCAATTGAATGTTAGGAGTGATAGCAGTAATTGTATAACATTTATGATCTACTTGTATATGGTTATGGAGTAACTAATAAATCTTGATTGGTGAAATTATATTATGTAGTATGGTGTTAGGTATCTCATAGGTGCACGCGGGTGGCCTTGGGGGCCTCATCTTGAGGCCTCATCTTGAGGCCCCAAGTCCTATCTGTCCTCTCTGAAAGTTGACAGAGAGCAGAGCTCTGACACAGACACAAACACGCACACACGCAGAGCTGCAGACGGTGCAAATTACGTTGGCTAATAAAATAACAATGTTCTAAGTTCATAGGATAAATAGGTTTGGAATTGTTTTTACAACTGAAATAATTGTTTTGTAATTACAGAGGGAAAGTACCGAAAAAAGTACCATTGGGTACTGGAACAGAATTTCAGGTATCAGTACCGATATTGGTTCAGATGCGAAAGGTACCCAATCCTAAGGGTAGTAGCCTAAACAATGCATGTTTAATTAGGGCCCGAGCGCCGACAGCGGCGAAGGCCCTATTGAAACGGAAGGAATTATTAGGGCCCGAGCACGAAAGTGCAAGGCCCCAACGGTGCCTTGCACTGAAAGTGCGAAGGAACCTATTGTTTTTCGTCAGATTATTATTTTTCCGAGTCCTTTGTCGCATTTTTGAGGGCGTTCGCATGCACGAAAACTCACAAGAATTTGCACACCTGTCACAACTGGTGAAAATTGCAAAGTTCTGTAGTGCTTGGCCTCGGGTGTTGCCAGGGGGCTCCATAGCGCCCCCTAACGTGCGCCTTAATTCCGAAAAAAGTAAGAAGTTAATATACCAACTTTTGAGGGAACATAGGTCTCATCTTGAACTCCATGGATCTATGTTTAGAAAAAATTACAAAATTCAAAAATTTCCAAAATCTTGGTTTTCGTGCAAAAATCTTCATTATACGAACACTAGTTTGAGGACTTTAGGATGCACAAAAACTCTCAAACTTTTGCAGCCATGTGCAGAATATTAAACTCTTTCATCTGAATTCACATTTAGGCTTGGGAGTGGTACGGTTGCTCTATAGCGCCCCCTAATTGGTTTTAGCCCTTGGGCACATTTTTGACGGCCTCAATATATACGAAAACTCACAAAAATTGGCACCCACATAAACACCTGGGGGCTTTGCGAGACTGTACAGCGATTTGGCCCATACCTGTAAGTGGGCTCCATAGCGCCCCCTAATGCGTAGAAGGCCTTAACTTGGACATAGTTGCTCCGATCTTCACCAGATTTAATACCCATATTGCTCTAATCATTGCAGACATATTTCCCATTTACATTCATTAGCTCCGCCCAACCGGAAGGCGGCCATTTTTAATTATGCATTTTTCAGGTTTACATTCTTTCGAACTCATCCTAGGCTGTGACTTCAATCTTCTTGAATCTTTGCAGGAAGTATCTGTTGACCCTCATAATGAATATTTATCCAGAGAATTTTAATAGTTGAAAAAATGCGGAAGTTATAGCAACTTACTGTCTAAACAGGAAGTTGCGTTATCTTGACAACAATTATTCCGAGAAGCGAGGGCCCGTCATCGCTGCTTGCAGCTGTAATTAGGGCCCCAGCGCCGACAGCGGTGAAGGCCCTATTGAAACTGAAGGAATTAATCTTTCTTTCTATTATTAGGGCCCCAGCGCCGACAGCGGCTAAGGCCCTATTGAAACTGAAGGAATTATTAGGGCCCGAGCGCCGACAGCGGCGAAGGCCCTATTGAAACTGAAGGAATTATTATTAGGGCCCGAGCGCCGACAGCGGCGAAGGCCCTATTGAAACTGAAGGAATTATTCTTTCTTTCTTTCTTTCTTTCTTCTATTATTATTTTCCCGTCAAATGAATTGGCTTTTTGAGGGCCTTAACATATTCAAAAACTCACCAAATTTGGCGGTCGCATCAAGTCTGGTGAAAATTTACGTATTTTAAGGGTTTCAGCAATAGGCGCACAAAAGTGGCTCGCTAGCGCCCCCTAGAAAGTTAAGAAAATTGAGCCCCTGCAGTGCGTTTAACGTAGACTCACGAAACTTGGTACACATATGTAACATGTCGGGATGTACAAAAACCTTCATTAGAGCCATACCCTAAACCCAACAGGAAGTCCGCCATTTTGATTTCAAAGTTCGAAATTAGTGCGATTTTGGCCATTTCCACATGACGTACTTTAACGAACTCCTCCTAGAGATTTAATCCGATCAACTTCAAATTCGGTCTGTGCCATCTTAAGATGTTAAAGATGAAAAGTTGTTAAAAGAAAAACTTTTCGTCATAGGACGTGGCCGTGGCGGGGCGGCCATTTTGTGCGTTTCGCCGCCGAAACAGGAAGTGTGTGTAACTCGAGTGTACGTTGTCCGATTACCTCGAAACTTTTCAGGATTCATAAGAGTCCGACCTTGAGGACAAATAAAGGCCGATATTTACTTAAAGTCATAGCGCCCCCTAGTGTCAACAGGAAGTAGGCCTAAAAGTCAAGGTGCTATACTTTAACGAACTCCTCCTAGAGATTTCATCCGATGGACTTCAATATTGGTCTGTACCATCCCAACACCTTAACGATGAAAAGTTATTAAAAGAAAAACTTTTCGTCAGACTGTGTGGGCGTGGCGTGGCGGCCATTTTTAGTGTTTAGCGATGAACAAAGAAGTTGCTGTAACTTGAGTGTACGTTGTCGTATCTGCCCGAAATTTCTCACGATGGACAAGGGTCCAGGCCTGAGGACACCTACAGGCCAAAATTGATTTTTGGTCATAGTGCCCCCCGCTGGCAACAGCAAATCTGCCTTATATGACAAAAATCATCCGATTTGCATGAAAGTCAGAATGTGTGGTCTACATGTGATACTGAGCCGCCCCCTATAATATGACCACGCCCACGTACTCAGGCCACGCCCCCTTTCATAACATTTTAACCGTTTAAGGTAGAGTCTTGTGTGAGGTGTCATTGAACTCAGCAGAGACTTCTTTCTTCATTGGTGACGGTTTGACCCGCCCCTTATGCTTAAGCCCCGCCCCCTTTCTTAAAATTTTAACCATTTAAGATAGACCCCTTGTGTGAGGCATCATTGAACTCAGCAGAGACTTCCTTCTTCATTGGTGATGGTTTGGCCCGCCCCCTATGTTTAAGCCACGCCCCCTTTCATACATGCGGACCCATTTAAGGTAGAGTCTTGTGTGAGGTATCATTCATCTCAGCAGAGGCTTCATTTTTAATTGGTGATGGTTTGACCCGCCCCCTATGCTTTAGTCACGCCCCTTTTCACAGCTAATGAACCGTATGTGTGAGGTCTTGTGTGAGGTATCGTCGAACTCGGAAGGGAGTTCCCTTTTCATTGTTGACGATTTGCGGCGTCTGAGTGCCGCGCGAATGCACAGTCGCAAGGAGCGGCGTCCCCCGGTAACCCCGACGCGCGCAGAGGCGCGAGGGCCCGTCCATCACTGCTCGCAGCTTTAATTTTAAGTTGAATTCATTGTAATTGTAGACTAGACTGGTATATTTTTTTCAATATTTTGTTGACTGTCATGACAGCAATGATGCCTTCTATGTTGAATCTTCAAAATTGACACTGAATTTAAAACGGCACATTGTAATCTCTGCATCTATTATCAAAGTATTTATTAGTAAGACAGTGGAAATTAGTAGAAATGTGAATATTTGGTTAGCATGTTGATTTACGGTGTGTGCCCCTAAATTTTCTGGTTGCGCTCCTAAAATTTTCAGTTGGGGGCCACTGTGCTCCTAGTGAAAAAAGATAGTCTGGAGCCCTGAAAGTTCATCAACTATATCTTGTATTGCAGATTTAGAGACATGCAAAATTGTCTGCATTCTTAAGAATAAAGAAAATGTTTTTTTAAAGCTACTTAGGTCTTGAGGGTGTAAGGACTTTGTATATGCAGGGAAAGGGGCAAGTAGTTCCATTGAATCCATGCTGAACTTTGTAATGCCTTATTACTTTCCGCTGATTTGTTGGGGAAAAACTACAAAACTTACAGGTCCACTGCATCAATCATGCCACAGAATTAATCTTCGGTCAGTTGTTTCTGAAGAAAGAAATGGAGACAAAAATACTGCATTAGCATGGCTTAAAATACAAACAAATAGTATAGGTGTGTTGTCAGACAAGCTTGTTATTTCATGAAATGTAATGCAATTTAAGGACTAAGCCCTATGTTGGAAGGCTATTTAATGTCAATCAAAAAGAATGCATTGGTCAGCCCTTTCCCTAGTGTACTAAAGCAAGTCAGTCTGATAACCCTCACTTCATTGCACACACTCATTTAGTTATTAAAATGACAGTTGGAGAAGAGGATATGAGAGAATATAAATATTTCGCCAAATAATCACAAACTCATTATGTGAATTTATATTACATTATAATTATTACTTAGGTAGCTACCTCCGCCGTCCCGCTGTCTCTCCTACTTACACCGGCCCCTGCACCCCGTCCCCTTCTAGCTACCTGCCTGATCAGTGCTGCTGCAGATGAGGAGAAAGCAGAGGGGGGATGAGCTGCTCCTCAGTCACTGACTGTTTTGGTGGCCACAACAGAGAAATACCTTGCGTGCTCGCCGGACAATACTGGCGTCTTTTCAACAGAAAGTCGCCAGGTTTGTCACTAGTCGCTTTTGTGAAAAAAAAGGGGGGTTGAAAAGTTGCTAAATCTGGAGCCAAAATGGCCGCACAATTCATGATAAAAATAGTATGTTGCTTGTTTAAACTAGTTCACGTGTTTCAACGTCATAGCTCATTTGCCATCTGACCATATGCAAAAGATACGTTATCAGAACATGTTCGGACAAGCCTGCCAAAATTAAACCACCTTAGCCTGCATACTTAGCCATGTCAGAAATTCAAAAGAAAACAAAATTTCCCCATGCATGCCTTCATCAAACAAACCAGCTAGTCAACATAAGGGCTAACTAACTTAACTAACTGACATTCAGAGGATTAGTTTGTTACTTGCATAACTTAGTTGAAGGCAAGTTCAGAATTTCTCCACATAATCATTACATAGCTAGCTACTACTAGCTAGTTAATGAGCAATGTTTGTTCTTTTCCCTTGATTCACTCACTCACACACACACACACACACACACACACACACACAGCTAACATATCACTTACGTTTTTGAAACTAAGTTTGAATGGTCAGTTCACAGTATTTCGTTAAAACTTTTGCTTAGTAAAAACAAAACTCAAGCTATACTGAAATATTAGACAGTAGAAAAAGTTAAAAGTTTACTCACGCCAACGGTCAGCTCGCTTTTCGCACTCGGTCCTTCGATAGAGGAGACAAGGTTGACTAATGTGGTCTGGAGCTCTGCGCATGTGCAAAATGACGTAGCGTGGTGAACCCGTGACCCCAGGGGGTGAACTTCAACTTACATTTGAGAATATAAGAAAATGACTCAGTTGTGTCAACTGTGCATTAGAATTTCAGAGCAAAACACAGATATGTGTGTTATCTCAACAAAAGTATTGAAAACATTTGAGTTGAAAGTTGACTTGACCCCAAAACAGAAATTGAGACAACAAAAAGTGGAAATAATTTTTTACAGTGTAAGGATTCACTTTGCCATATGTATGTTTAACATTAAAACATGATTTATAAAATCATGCCAACAATTATTATTTTAATAGCTTAGTATTCTAAGCACTGAAAATGTATGTATAAAGGCTTTAGGGCACCCACACATTGTTGTAGTTTAATATGCAACTTCATTTTATACAACTTTGCTGGAAAAACGTTGAAGACCCCTGATTTAATAGGTAAAACAGTTTTGGTGCTTCATCATTGCTGCTTTGTCTTTGTGCAGGGTGACAGCTAAGTCCAGGCCTCCTCTCTGTGGTGGAACTTTAAAAGGGATCAACCAGTGACTCCAGTAGGAATGTCTTACTGGTCTGTTGGCCTTCCCCAGGACACTCCCAGCAAAATGGAGCAACAAAGCAGTGAGTTATCACTCGACACAGCCTCTTTTTCTTGTTGTTCTTGTTAGAAGCATCACACAGGTTCACAAAGGATTTGACTGTAAACTGAAGTTATTGATATGTGGGACCATTGCAGCACTGCTTAAATTTAGCAAAAAGGGAACTGAAAGTGTGAATGTTTGAGAGCCACAAGCCGTATCTGTTGCTGTCCAATACATATGCATGAAGCAGAGTGTGCTCGCTGAACACAATGAAACAATTTTAGTCTCATCTAACACACACAAGGCTTCTCCAGGAACATATTACAGATTGTAGCAAAGCTGTGTAGTAAATGACAACAGAGTAAATGATAGAGGATGAGGAAAAACTGTAGGAATGGTGTTTGGTAGATTAGATTAAAGTAGGTTAACAATCCTCTTTTTTTCCCAGCAACAAGAAAGCTGTTGTGATCTGCTGTTATAACTTCCTGTCTATGTCAGAAGTGGGGACATGTCTGTGTAGATTGACTTCTTCTGCTTGTGACCACTTTGTGCCTCCATTTGAGCAAATATTTGACCTGTTTTACAGTGTTACATTGTGCATCTAAGACTGCTCCTGCTAGGTCTGTGCGATATGGACCAAAAATCATATCTCAGTATTTTTTTCGGCTGAATGGTGATACACGATATACAGTATATCTGGGTATTTTCTACAAAGTGGGCTAAATGTTCAGTTGCAAGTCGCACTTTTATTAAAACAGACTGTGATCAAACTTGAATGCAAAGACATTTTTTCTTCCCTGTTTGAAAATATACAGCTGCAACACATGTAAATGAAAATAATATTAAATAAATAGCCTATATTAAATAAAAACAGGCCTACTCTACTTCAGCTGTTTTCAACAACAAAAAAGAGAGAGAGAACATGTTCTGGCTTTGTCCAAGCTTGATTGGTGTCTGGAAATTGATCTTTAATTTTATGTCAGTAGCACTGGGCTCTGTATTAACCCTTGCCCACTAGTTGCACTTTTTGCTCTCTCACCAAACACTGCAAATTTGTCAAACCTTCATAAAGGTGTGCTCGCCTGTTGTACTTTAATAGCCAGACGGTTAATTCTCCTCAATTGGAAATCAAACCAACCACCTACTCATATAAACTGGATATGTGACTTAATGAGCGGCATCCATCTTGAAAACATAAGGTATCTGAGAGATGGGAACAGGAGAATTTTAAGACAATTTGGAACCCATTCATTTCCTACTTCTCTTCTATCAATGCCACTGGGATCACTTCCATTGTCTTAATTTGTTGCCATCTGACACTAAGAGAGAGCCTCGTAAGAGACCGTCCTGATCTCGCGAGCTCCAGTTTTCCACTCGCAGATCAGTCTGGCATCTTGAGGTAGAGAAAATTTGGAGCCGTTAGCCAAACGACCGGGCAAATCAGCGTTGGTTTTGAGGTGGGTTAGGTGGTGATAGACAGATGGTTTATCCAATCAGCTAACCAGTATTTTCAGACAGCGGTAGCCCTAATTCTGTTAGCCGCTCGCTAATGCTTTTTTTCTCTTGGATCCTACTTTTGGAATATGGTCCGGGAACCTGAAATGGTGCCTTTTATTCGTAAATTCTCGTTACGCAAACGGCAAATATCCTTTACCGACATGTTGCTTGCATGCTGAGCTAACGAGCTATGCTTTGCCTGCAGCAGCAGGGGCGGGCTTGTGGTTGTATTTTCATACGCTTCGTGGATCTGATTGGTTGATTTGGCCCATCTATCACCAACATAGGTGATAGACAGATGGTTCATCCAATCAGCTAACCAGTATTTCCGCCCTTCCCAAAAGTTCTCCAATGGAAAGTTCCCAGATGGATATGCCGAGCAAATGCGAAGCAATCCATCTGGCGGAGTCAGGTTAACTAAGAGAGTCAGCCGGGAACAAATTAGGAACAATTAGACTAACCACCCTTATTTATTCATGTTATTAGGGGTCCAAGCCCGAGTCTGCAAGAAGCGGCGGTAGCAATAGCTACGCCGTTCGCACAGCAGGGCTGTGGAACCCTATTGTTTTTCTAAGGATTATTCTTCTTACTTATTAGGGGTCCAAGCCCGAGTCTGCAAGAAGCGGCGGTAGCAATAGCTACGCCGTTCGCACAGCAGGGCTGTGGAACCCTATTGTTTTTCTAAGGATTTTTATTATTAGGGGTCCAAGCCCGAGTCTGCAAGAACCGGCGGTAGCAATAGCTACGCCGTTCGCACAGCAGGGCTGTGGAACCCTATTGTTTTTCTAAGAATTATTAGGGGTCCAAGCCCGAGTCTGCAAGAAGCGGCGGTAGCAATAGCTACGCCGTTCGCACAGCAGGGCTGTGGAACCCTATTGTTTTTCTAAGGATTTTTCTTCTTCTTACTTATTAGGGGTCCAAGCCCGAGTCTGCAAGAAGCGGCGGTAGCATTAGCTACGCCGTTCGCACAGCAGGGCTGTGGAACCCTATTGTTTTTCTAAAGATTTTTATTTTTATTTTTATTATTATTCTTCTCCGCCTAAAACTCCGACTGCAGCCTAAACCGTACATGGTGGGGAGATGCCATTTTCAGGACTGGTCCAAAACCCTGCAAGGACCTCAGGCGCAAAAATTGACCCATTTCCACCACTAGGTGGCGCTATAGCAGACAAAAACGCGTTTGGCCCTATAACTCCCACACCGTACACCCGACATTCAAAAACTATACATCTACGCGTTCCCTGGATCCAACTGAATCACGTGATATAGGCCACGCCCATTTCCGCTTAGACTTTTATGCGTGAAAAATCGCGATTTATTAAAAACCTACTTTTTCGAACTCCTCCTAGACCTATGCCCCTGTCGAGGTACACCATGCGTTTTACGGAAATTGGTCACTAGGGGGCGCTACAACTAAAAAAAGTTTATATCTCATGAACGGCTTATCCGATTTATACGAAATTTGATGCGTACCATCTGTGGCCAATCCTGAGGCCAACTCTAGAATGGAGTACCGAGGGGTCAAAGTGGGCGTGGCCTATGGGACCCAATAAGACCCAACTCTAGATTCACCACTTACACTAATGTGAACAACTTTTAATTTACAGGGTAGATGGACAATGGGCCGTGGATCACACCAACCAAATATTACACATGTGGACCACTAGGTGGCGCTGTAATGGTTTTTGGTCATTAACTCCCACAATACACAACACACATTAGAAATTCTTACATCCACGTGTTCCTTGAATCAAGCTGAAATGCCTGATATAGGCCTCGCCCATTTCCGCGCAAACGTTTTTTCGCAGTATCGCGCAAAGTCCAAAACCAACTTTTTCGGACTCGTCCTAGGCCGTGCGACCGATCTGCACGAAACTTGGTAGATATTATCTCCAGATGGACCTGACAAAAAGTTATTGAAGGAATTTTGCTACGTTAAAGTATGCGCATTTGACGACAAATCAAATTTTCCTAGCTAGCTACCACACACATATCATATCATATCTCGGCCAAATTAAATGTTATCAGCACATAACTTGAGGTCCTTGTTCAACATCTGACGACGATACTCTGTACCAAACTTGGCGAAGATCGGCCTTTAGGGGGCGCTTTAAGCAACGTTTATTTGTTTTCCCGCCAATTTTCTCAATGCATTTTGATGGGAAATTTGCAATTGCAATATCTCTGCCACAGTAAAAGCAATCAAAACAAAATTTGTGGTGCCGGTTCGGCATGGCCTTCTGAGGCGCTGTACCAAATTTGGCCAAGATCGGCCATTAGGGGGCGCTATAATCAACGTACAAGTGTTTTGCCCTGTTAATCAATGTTAATGGAATATTTGCAATGGGAATGTATCAAAGACCTTGCAGGTCACACTTCTCAATATTTACTGATGTTTACCTCCTACCGTTATGTTTTGGTTTTCGCTTTTGCGTGCTCCCCTGGTGTTATATACAATAAACAAACTTCTTAACCCACCTGACAAAGTTTCTACAACCTTCACAGTGGACAAATATTACTCTTTTCTCCCACTTTTTCAATCCACAATCAACACCATTCATACACCCTGATACAGTGCAATTAAGCATTGCAGTTGGTGCTAAGTGGAGAGTCTGTCATAGTGTGATTGGGTATGTTGGTGGCATTGATTATTAATTTCCCACGAAAGTGATCGCGGTTACATGTCAGTTAAACTTCTCATCTCCAATACTATCTGTTATTGTGAGAAGTGGCGCTGTCCTGAGTTGAAAGCCTACTTTACGGCTTTATTATAAAGTTAATAGGCGCGTGTGTTCGTGTCGACCGCTGTACATTTCCTAAGGTTTTGAAATGCAAACAACTTGTGACTACTTTTTTATTTTTTGGAACGACGTGCGCCTGTGAGCACCCACGGAGGAAAACATCAATCGGCGCCTATGACGCCATTTACAACAACCTGACCACCTCCCCTGCTCTTTCAACCACCACACCTGCCGGTACCTCCACCCTCTAAGTCACTCTCTCATTTCTCTCTGCTGTCCCCTGTGGTCAGGGGGGTTAAGAAGTTTGTTTATAGTAAATAATTGTTAAAAGTAGTCTGTACATGCATGGAGATGAACTGTTAACGACTACATTTGTAACGGCAGAGTACCGCAGAACTCGTGCATCAAACCTCTCAATATTCACCAACGTTTGCCCCTCCAACGTAATGCTTCGGGTCCCGCATTGGCGCAGCTTCGCGGGTCATCGGGGGCGACCGGCGCGGCTCCCCGGGGCATCGCGGACGACTGGCATCGGAGGCGAATGGCGTCGGAGGCGAATGGCGTCGGAGGCGAATGGCGTCGGAGGCTTGGGCCCCGTCATAACTGCTTGCAGTTCTAGTTTTTATTATTCTTCTCCGCCTAAAACTCCAACTGCAGCCTAAACCGTACATGGTGGGGGGTTGCCATTTTCAGGACTGGTCCAAAACCCCGCAAGGACCTCAATCGCAAAAATCGACCCATTTCCATCACTAGGTGGCGCTATAGCAGACAAAAACGCGTTTGGCCCTATAACTCCCACACCGTACACCCGACATTCAAAAATCTTACATCTACGCGTTCCCTGGATCCAACTGAATCACGTGGTATAGGCCACGCCCATTTCCGCCTGGACTTTTATACGTGAAAAATCGTGATTTTTCAAAAACCTATTTTTTTGAACCCCTCCTAGACCCTGCGACCGATCTGCACGAAACTTGGACCGTAGCATCTCCAGACTGACCTGACTAAAATTTATTGAAATAATTTTTATACGATAAAAATTGCGCATATAACGCACAAACAAATTTGTGTAGCTAACCATGAAAACACCAACTTTGCCATATCTCAGCCAAAATAAATGCTATGCACTCCAAACTTTAGATTATTCTTTGCCATGCCGCTCCGGAGGTACCCCATGCGTTTTACGAAAATTGGTCACTAGGGGGCGCTACAACTACAAAAAGTTTATATATCATGAACGGCTCATCCGATTTATACAAAATTTGAAGGGTACCATCAAGGGGCAATCTTGAGGCCAACCCTAAAGTGGGGTACTGAGGCGTCCGAGTGGGCGTGGCCTATGGGACCCAATGTGACCCAAGTCTGAATATACCACTTACACTAATGTGGACAACTTTAAATTTACAGGGTAGATTGATAATGGGCCATGGACCACACCTACCAAAAATTACATATGTGGACCACTAGGTGGCGCTGTAATGGTTTTTTGTCATTAACTCCCACATTACACATCGCACATTAGAAATTTTTACATACTTTAATCAAGCTGAATAACGTGATATAGGCCAACCCCATTTCCGCGCAAACGTTTTTTCGCAATATCGCGCAATGTGCAAAACCAACTTTTTCGAACTCGTCCTAGGCCGTGCGACCGATCTGCACGAAACCTGGTAGATAGCATCTCCAGATGGACCTGACAAAAATGTGTTGAAGGAATTTTGCTACGTTAAAGTATGCGCATTTGACGACAAATCAAATGTTCCTAGCTAGCTACCACACACATATCATATCATATCTCGGCCAAATTAAATGTTATCACCAAATGACTTGAGATCCTTGTTCAACATTCCACTACGATGCTCCATACCAAATTTGGCGAAGATCGGCCTTTAGGGGGCGCTATAAGCAACGTTTATCTTTTTCCCGCCAATTTTCTCAATACATTTTAATGGGAAATTTGCAATTGCAATATCTCTGCCACAGTAAAAGCAATCAACACGAAATTTGTGGTGCTCGTTCGGCATGGCGGTCTGAGGCTCCGTACCAAATTTGGCGAAGATCGGCCATTAGGGGGCGCTATAATCAACACGTTGTCCATTTCGTAAGGTTTTGAAATGCAAACTACTTTTGACTACATTTTTTTTTGAAAGACGTGCGCCTGTGAGCACCCACGGAGGAAAACATCAATCGGCGCCTATGACACCATTTACAAAAACCTGACCACCTGCCCTGCTCTTTCAACCACCACACCTGCCAGTACCTCCACCCTCTAAGTCACTCTCTCATTTCTCTCTGCTGTCCCCTATGGTCAGGGGGGTTAAGAAGTTTGTTTATTGTAGAGAATTGTTAAAAGTAGTCTCTACATGCATGGAGATGAACTGTTAACCACTACATTTGCAACAAACTTCTCCATATTCACCAACGTTTGCCCCTCCAACGTAATGCTTCGGGTCCCGCATTGGCGCAGCTTCGCGGGTCATCGGGGGCGACTGACGCGGCTCCCGGGGGCGTTGCGGACGACTGGCATCGGAGGCGAATGGCGTCGGAGGCGAATGGCGTCGGAGGCGAATGGCGTCGGAGGCGAATGGCATCGGAGGCTTGGGCCCCGTCATAACTGCTTGCAGTTCTAGTTTTAATTATTTTTTTTATTTATTTAATATTTTTGATTATTTTTTCGCTCCCCCTTGCTTGGTGTGACAGTAACATTATAGTTTTCTTTTCCATTGAATAACTACGAATAGCCATAGAGGATATTATTCTTGTTCGTTATGTAGTTGTATGCTATCTGTATGTCTGTCATACGTCTGTCTACTAAAGAAAATTAAAATAAAGTCACATAAAGAAAAAAAAGAGAGAGAGTGCTCATAGAGGAGGGGGGAGAACGGGAGCGTGCGATGGACTAAAGTGTATAATACAAAAACCTTCTTTGATCATGTGTTTCTGCACAATTCTCTGGTTTATCAGTGAAGTGTCGCAACTACACTGCAGACTGGATTCTCTACTCAGAGTGATGGCGGACTCATATGAACGGGTCCAGCACAGAGTGAATGCGCAGGTCAGCGGTGTTATGTACGTCTCATGTATATAATGTATCGTCATGAACTATGATAATCTGGTCATGGGCCACAGCTCTTGCCCACGTCAAGGCGCAGTCTTACTCTTAGAACTTAAAGGTTAAAGTTACATCCAGTACCGACTCCAGTGTTTTAAGCTGTGTTTTTTGCCGTGGCGGCCACCACAACAGAGCGTTACTACTGGAAACACTGGTACAAATACCGTTTTTTCTTTTCCTGGTAAACAAAAAATACAGCTGTGCAAATAACTTTAAACTGTAGGCAAATGTCAGCAGTGTGAGCCGGCGATGTTGCAGGAGAGCCTGTGACGAGTGAGGGTGGGGTTGCCCGGAGAGTAATAGAAGAGATGCAAAAAAGCTTTACAGAAGAAATGGGTCATGCAATGCAACATTAAATCATATTAATATAAACGGTATTGTTTCATCCCAAATCTTGTTTGAAAATATATTGATATACCTTAAACGTACACGTAAACGTCTTAACTAGTCGTTTTGGTGCCTAAACTTAGCTGTCGTCAGTCAGGGGGAGGAAGATTTCCGTACGAACACAGGTAACGTTAAGAAATGTAGGGATGGCCGCTGTTCTGACTGGGTGTCTGGGGTCTGATATAGTAATCAATGAAAAATAATGTGTGGTCAATATTGAAATCACGATTATTTAGCACAATTACTCATTGACTTTTGGAAAGATTTTGCATTTATTGAAATAAAAAAAAAAACAGTGAAACATTTAAAGAAATCAACAGTGAAAACACCTTGAACAGTGACATTTTCAGTTTAAACTTATTTTTTTCATTCAGAACACAAGACAAAATAAAAGCTTACTTGCAAAACGTAATTTTTCCCGATTACATTGTTTTTGTTATAGTTAGGAGCCGAAATTTAAAATTGTGATCAAAATTCCTTTAATTGCACAGCCATATTGCTGAGTGTTATTAAAGGTTCCACTTGACAGAGTCAGATTACAGTGGATTACAGCAGAGGCAATGTGAGGGAGAGAGATACAGGAGGCTGGCATGGCTCTTTAACAAAGGAGCATCATTCCCTGCTCCCTCTCCCTGCCACCCCCTCCTCCTGTTCCATACCTCTCCCCCCCTGCCGTCTCCATCCTCCCACTCTCGCCAGCCTGTCACTGGGTTAGAGAGGAGGCAGATAATCCAGGGGACACCGCTGGGTAGAAGCCACACAGCAGCTGAAGGCAAAACCATGAAAAGAAAGCGCTCAGCTTTAGATGCGATAGAGGCAGGAGGAAATGGAGGATTTGCTGCTTCGTTATGAGCAGGTTAGTAGAAGAGCAGGCGGGCAGAGCTAAACGCTGACTGGAGCCTTGTTTATATGCTGCACATGTAGGACTGGCTGAGCCTTAGAGCTACTCTGCACTGAGCTCTGACTGCTATTAGTTTACTGACATCCGATCTGATTCCTGATTCTGATGTCCTCTGTTATATTTTCACTCAAGTATGCATGGATATATTACACTGGGTTTTAATGGAGGATTTAAGTGGGACTTGGTCCAAATGTTGCTTCAAATGCTTTTCAACACCTTCAAGTAGACAAAAATGCCGAAATGTGTTTCAGACCGAGGGTGAATACAGGTGCAGCAGCCATGGGAAGTATGAGAAAAATGTTGATTTTAAACGTTACAGCATGTAAATAGCAACACAACATACAAGTATAAACCTGAAAATGAGCATAAGAGGTCCCCTTTAAAAGTTGAAATTGAACAAAATGTATGAAAGACAACAGAAACGCTTTCTCTCTCTGAAAGATGGGTTGAATATTTTAAGGTTTGAATGGAGTTTCTAGCTTAAAGTATAAATAAGTAAGACAATATGTCTCAATTCAGGGGCCATATCCTTCGAATGAGGCAGTTTATGAAGGCGTGGCTGCAGACTGCAAAGGCTGAATTGAGCGCTGTAAAATGAGACTGTCTGGTCTACAGAGTATTCCTTGTTTACGTCACCAGCTGGTCCCGCCCTTACCGCTTCTGTTGCCTAGAAACCTTGACAGCTGCAGTTGACAATCGGGACACAGCTAACTTCTAGTAGAATGGAGTCATAACTTTTAATATTTTTACTTTTGTAACCTTCTATTTGAGGAGATGGAGATGCTTTACTGTTGGTGCATGATGTATCTCATGCTGAGAGAAAACATTGGCCAGGTAAATAATACCAATATATAAAGATCAGTTTGGCTGTATAGTTATAGCAAAAGTTGTTGGGGGGGGTTGGGGTTACACGACTTTGGCTACATTGAACGTATGATGTATGTGGAGCGTTAGCGGTTGTGTTTTAACTGGCTACACCTGCTGTGCACACACGGCGTAGGATTGTGTGAGTCACAGTACAGATCCATTTGACCGCGCCGCACTCCACTCTATTCCTATGGGTGAGGTCAAGCGACTTCAACGCGCCTGCAAAGCATTCCACGAAGGCGGCGCTGCATTGGAAAAAATGCTGCACGTCAAAAAGCTGGCCAATGCCCAGCTTTATGCAAATGAATCCGTTGAACGTGACGCGACTATCCAGTAGAAGTAGAAGAAAATCTTTCAAACTACCCTTTGTCGATCTGAAATGTAGACAGATTCAGCTACTGCATGGCCTATTTCTCGCTTAAACATTTTCAGAAACACGTTTCGGTGAACTATTTTTGTTAAATACGAGATCGTATTCTCAACGAGCCGCCATGACACTCTGTTGAAATTCTCAAGTAGCCAGACCCACGTCACGCGTTCGTCCAATCAGCTGCTGGTCAGGGGCGTGGAGCATCAACCATTGCTGTATGACGTCGCGACACCACGCTTCAGTCGTGTCGGACATATGGATCTGTACAGGTGAGACGCTGAGCTTTTGCTTCGGGATCGTTGTTGTTTCTTCAGTTTTTTTTCACACTTTATGATCCATTTCTGTGTAAAAGGACGGAAAAAATATGAATAAAGAGTGTCCTATTTTTACACTTATAGAGCATCTCAGCGGAGCATACGCACCACTTTGCGCTGCTCTTCTGCCCGGTGTCGCCAGCTTAATTGATTATAGTGAAAGCGTAGTGTTGGAACGTCTGCTCCGCATATGTTACGCGTGCAATGTAGCCAGCCTAAGTTGAAATGAATTGAACTTTTATGGCGAGGAACAAGAAGCGAATTGGCTGTATGTGGGAAAACAGCTTTGTCTCACGTATCCGTTTGTTTTTTTGGAATACATAGCATAATTATATCATTTTATCATTCTTTCAGACGGGGGCGGGGGGCCAACAATGGTAAGGGGAAATATTGTAGTTGAAAAGAGTGTATGTGTGTGTGTGTGTGTTAAGGCATGGATACCCGACCCGAGTCCGACGGGACCCGACGGGACCCGACGGGGTTGTGTGCAAAGTGGGCAGAAGAGAGATAGAGAAAGGGGAAGCAGACGTGTTGTATGCAACCAGAGTTGGTGGAATAAGTTCAAGTTTTGTACACAGTGTGTGCGGTGTCCTAAATAAACCCCAGACTGAAAGCCAAGTTCATTCATTTGCTCACCAGAAACAGGATTTTAACCCCAAGTTATTCATTTTATAACATCAGCCCTGGAGGTAACGAGTCTCCCATTGGTTTTCTGACCACGGTCGGAAACGAAGCAATTAGGAAAGGTTAACACATTGAACATTTTAACAGCTTATTAACGTGCGCTTGTTGCCCCGTGTGCGCTGATGCGCTCATCTGTTGACATTTCCGAATGCCTTCCTACAGTTTCTTAATAAAAGCTTTCCACACAAAAACGTAGCCTACATTTGTCATTAGTATGAGAAAAAAATGAGATTTTAACTGTGTCGGGCTCAGACACAAATTTCTTAATGCCTGTCGGGCTCGGGCCGGGTTTGGTCACTGCTCTGTCGGACGTGGGCCGGACTCGGACAGAAAAATTTGGCCCGATCCGGACTCTAGTGTGTGTGTGTGTGTGTGTGTGTGTGTGTGTGTACAATTAATCGCAATTGTATCCAAATCGCAATATGGACTAGTGCAATATCCAAATCGCAGGAGGGCGCGATATTTGTTAATGGCAAAATATGTGTCAAACCATTCTGAATTATTATTATTATTAATATTATTATATTAAGTATTGTGGTGCTGCAGAGACGGCCTAAAATCGTATCCTACAGACTAAAGAAAACATTTTATTTGGTACAGATCCTCGCAAAAATCACACTATAATCATTTTAATTTCTTTCAATGTTAATAATTTTCTATGAAAATGAGAATAATGATACAAAAACGATCATTCCCTCCAATATCGTGAATCATATCACAATCGCAATATCAGTCAAAATAATTGCAATTAGATATTTTCCTCATATCACAGACATCATATCTGTGTGTCAAACTTCACTAATTAGCTTATCTCAATCAGCTTTGTGTTCCCACCTGCAATTAAAGGATGATAACTGCTATGTGAGTCCAGGTTCGGAGACTTAATTTCACAGAAAAATAAAGTCCTCAAACTTTTCGACGCAAGTAAATCAGCCCTTCCTGATAACTTTGAACCTTACGTTTTAAAGCTACGATGCTTTTTTCGCATCACCTTGTGGGGATGCACTGATATGAAAATCTTGCTGTTATGGCCGAAAACCGATATTTACGGATACTGATATGCATAAAACAAGTTTCTATGATAATCATATCATATTATATTTTTTTGTGCAAAACATTTGGGAAAGCCCATGGATCATAAGTTTACTGCATTTTTTCCTCTTAACAAGTAACAGGGCCACCATGAAAAACACAAATAGGGAAGGGAATTACTGGAATTGTTGGGTCTATGTAAATTACAGAGTGTGGTCTAGACCTACTCTATCTGTAAAGTGTCTTGAGATAACTCTTGTTATGATTTGATACTATAAATAAATTTGAATTGCAGGGGTGGTACGGTTCATGAAAAAACATCCGAACCGCTCGGTTCGCTAGTCTCGGTTCGGAGCGTGTGTGTGCCGCACGGTTCATCAGTAAATTGTTAATTTGCACTAACCACTTACTGACGTAGTGCCCACTTTCGACACCTATGTTAAAACACTTAAGGCGCTGACACACTTAGCCGATTATCGGCCGTTAGACAGTCTGGCGGGGTCAGTGACTCAAATCTGTACAGTGTGTCCTGTGCCGTCGTCAGTCTGGGGGGCTGTCGGCGTTCATTTTGGCCGACCTGACATGTTCAGTCGCCGGCAGGGCAGTCGGGACTCACCCGGAAATGGGGAGCAGAATGAGGTGACTAGAGTCGTTCAGAATACGATCTCATACGATCTCATATTGTACTAAAATAGTTCACCGAAACGTGTTTCTGAAAACATTTAAGCGAGAAATTGGCCATGCAGTTGCTGAATCTGTCTTCATTTCAGATCGACAAAGGTCAATTTAAACGTACAATATGTGTTAAACACCTTTGCTGCCGGTTAGAATCAGAATGCATCAGTTCACGGACGAGTTTACCCATTCAAGTTTATTCACGTTACGTTTAGTAACGTTTATTCATGTTATTGTAATAAAATAGCTGCAGTTTCCCCAACATAATTACGTTTTTCTTGATTAGATTTTTATTTGTAGCTGACCAGTTAGCTAGTGAGCCAGCAAGCTAACAGTAGCCAGCAGCTAAAACACAAAATATTTCACATATCAATGTCACCTTTTGTGGTGATGGTTTCAACACCGGGCGGACGGGGTTTGTTGTAACGCTAGCCAGCTACTACTACTACTAAACGAGGCTGAGAGACGGGTGTGGGTGGGGATTGTCGGGGAAATCTCCGAGATAGCGAGCCAGGACGTTCGATACCTGTTGTGCAGCAGCAGAACATCTCCCAGCTGCCCGGAATTATCTCCCCTTCACTTTTCAGTAATCTTAACTTTTCGTTTTGGTGCTTAACTCACCTTTTGTCGGGTTAATTTAGCTAACCGTAAAGACAGCTAAACGCGAAGGGGGGAGAAATTCGGCACATAGCTACACCGGTAGCGCTACGGAGATGTAGCTATAGCTACCGCTATGGATGTTGCCGCTGTTGTGACTCGGTGCTGGGTCTGATATAGTCTGTTTCCCGACGTTTAATTAAACTGCCGTTAGCGTCGTAAGCACCAGGCACTGGAGATAAGTTCTGGCCGGGGGTTGCTGTAATGAAAGTAGCTGGCTGATAGCTGACTTGGGGCTAACGGTAACTAGCTAGCTATATGTCCCGGGGCTGTTGTCAGCTGTCAGCCCGACTGAGTCTCTCTGCGCCAGGGGAGTGAGGCAGACAGACCGGGGTGTGCTACTTTGGCTAAATTAGCATTAGATTAATCGTCTATCTATATAGCTAACGTTAACGTTACTAGTGAAGTTATTCGTGGGTTAGCTCAGTCCTGTTAGCTGTGGTCGAAACAGTCATATAAAAATAACTTTATTAGCGTGTTGAACGATGTTGTAACCTCATAATGTTACCCACAAAGCTTTAGCATCAACGTTAGCACATTGTAGTAACGTCAAGCCGGTATTGGACTTTCAAAATAGATAAGGTCTCTGTTGTATTACTGTGATTAAAAAGTGGGATGTAATTAATCACAAAATGATGCTGTATGGCAAAAAAAAAGCAGTATTACGGTTACAAGTATTTTTTTTCTGTGACATTGTATGATTTACAATTACTCCTGAACGTATCATCTTGGTGCCAGTGTTCTGACGGAAGTTAGAGTAACTGCAGGGTGAAAGGTTATATGACGCCACTGACGGGCGACTAAAGGAAACGTGCCGTGTCTGAAAATAAAATAACAGATTTCTCTGGGTTTGACATTTGGTGGAAACATTTGGGATAGTGTAAGAACACATCTCATAAAAATATATAACATAGGTATGGTCATTTTTAGACATTTTAAAGCAGAAATGTTACATATTGTACCTTTAAAAGATTTTCGTCAGATTTTGAGAGGCACCGAGCCGACCGCTCCTCAAGTGGAGTGGGGTGCTGCTGCAGGTCACATCATGTCACATGCAGAAATGTCAAGTGGCTGCCTGGAGTTGGAGGATGCGCCAACGTCGTTTATAGTCTGGTGTGTGGGAACATTTTGGATTCCACGTTACCTATGATGAAATAAAACAATATATAGAACTGCCACTGTGTGCATGTATTGCGCAACTTGCATTCAATATGCTAATTTTAGCTATATATCATATGCTGAAGTATATTCTGGAGTGTTAAAGATTAAAAGAAAAAATAACAAGAACCGTACAGAACCGAAAACCGTGACCCTAAAACCGTGATACGAACCGAACCGTGGGTTTTGTGAACCGTACCACCCCTATTGAATTGAAACCTACAGTTTTAGTTTTAGGCTACTTTTATAACTTGTAGCAGGTGTATAAGATGAAGATCTAAGTTGTTATACTGCTATACTATGCTCTAATATGTTATATTATTATATTAGTAGTATTATATTATGTTTACTACTATTACATTACACCTATACTATACTACCCTACCAGTATTAATTAATATATAATTACACCATCTCACCACATCATATACTACAAAACATTTCTGGTGCATTAATCATATCATACCATGTCACCTTATCTTGTAAATGTCACTTCAACTTATTCCCTCATTATTACCTTGTAACTTGTCTTTAATTGCTTTTGTATAGTTAATGTACTTGACTCTTTTACTAGTTGTATACACCTTATTTTATTTATTTTTATTTTATTTTGTACTTCTCTATCTGTACTGAACATTCCATCCATTCATTTGAATGGGGGAAATTTAGAGAAAAAATGTTGAATATTTCTCGTAAGGTCTGAATCATAAAAGTGATAATATTGAGCTGAACAATTAAAAAAAATGCAATGAAGCCTCTAGGTTGAAAGATGTGGAAGGAGTTAAGTTGCACAAAAAATACAGAATAATAACAATAAAGGTTTTGTAGAAGAACATAGGTTGCTTCTTGCATTCACACCCCAAAAAGTAAAAAGTAGGAAAGGTAGAAAACAGCTGACTGCAAGCAAGGAAAATGTGTTAGGATGACCACTGATCTCCATTACCAGCTGACACAACTTCACTATACAAGCCCCCCTTTAATCTGATGGAGGACATAATCTGGACCTGTTTAAAGTTAAAGTTGCTACTTTGTGCATTAGATATACCCAATTTATATTTCCATTTTATTGAATATAAATAAAGTGCTTTATTTTCATTTATTTTTCACACTGCAGAGTGAATTACAGATACATTTGGTCTACAGATAAATACATTGAAAAGCTATTGTTGGGAAAAAATAACCATACATAGGTAAATTATGAGCTGAGGGTTTGATTTCATGAAAATCTTAAGGATCATTATTATTACATTAAATTGAAAAAATACACACTTCATTAATGTAAAAAAAACGCCATCCTTTTAC
Source organism: Perca schrenkii (assembly GCA_025617405.1). Lineage (NCBI taxonomy): Eukaryota > Metazoa > Chordata > Actinopteri > Perciformes > Percidae > Perca > Perca schrenkii. The sequence goes on from CM046787.1 coordinate 9,659,510, forward strand.
ATAACTAGCCCACATAGTGTAAGTGATCTCTTCTTAGCTGCAGTGTTTCATCAAAAGAGGAAGCTTGCGCTGGGTTTGTCTGTTGGCCTTCAGGATCACCAGGCATATGCCTTATGTATATCTACAGATACATTTTGTTAGGGTTAGACATTCAAAGTCTCAATATTAGAGTATCTGTGTAAGTCTTCTCATCAGTAGAATGGCACCACTGGTTTGTTTCCAGTACATGTTCAGAATCATTCCATTGTTGACCTGTAACAGAGGTTTGATGGGAAAAACAGAGTTGTGCTGCCAAAAGTTTAGTTTTAATGTAAATATTGTCTATTGGCTGTGTGTACAGTTGAGTGTGACAGCTGATTTAGTTAATAATAATGTTGTTGCTACCAGTGTGTATTAGGATGGAATTCTGTCCACAGTGGATGTGAAGCTGCTTCCTTCTTGTGGTCCAGCACTGACAGAGGGAAAATGAAACCGTTGGTTAATGTTTGGTGTCGAGATGATCAAGGTGGAAATTCCCCTGAAAGCTTCACACTGACACTGATCAAGAGCACCCATGAACCCCTGCTGATATGTGGTGGTCATGTTACAAACTACAGTTTAATACTGATTAGAGATGCACCGATTGACCGGTCGGTGACCGGAATTGGCCGATTTTCATGTGACCGGCGACCTGCCGCTCAGTCTGACATATGCCGATTTTTTATATATATATATATATATATATATATATATATATTAGGGCTGCACGATATGAGGAAAAGCTGCGATGTGCGATAACATTGTTTAATATTGCGATGACGATATGACTTGCGATAAATATTCAAATGTGAATGTTAGCTATACTGTTCCCATGTCTTAGTGCTTTAATAGGTTCTTTGCGAACCTAAACATTGAATAGGCTATTCCCATTCCCACTGAATAAAGAAATCAAATGAATAATTTTTGACATGCTTTTATTGAACAAATTACACATAAGAAAGAACATAAGAACATAACATAAGAAATTAACGTTCAATTTCCCCTGCTCCTTTTAAAATATTTTCTTGTAAACTCAACAAAAACATCTCTCTTTGAACAAAACAAATGTGGGGAAAATAACTGTTATGCTCAAATAAATAAATGCAAATAAAAATGGAAATTTAAAATAACTGTATGGCTCATAAAACCAGCAAAAAAATATCTGCCCCTTAGGACAAGTTACTGCCTTGGTTATCTCTTTAGGGCAAGTTCTTGGCCAAGAAAACCAGCATGTTAACTTTGCTAGGTTTCAAACATGTACGCTGACATGTTACCACATTCCCTGAAGTGCTGAAGAGCCTCTCGGTGGGAGAACTAGTCGCAGGTATACAAAGATACTTCCGAGCAAGTTTGGTCAGCTTAGGGGAGGTGACCTGGTGGAGTTTCCACCTGGCCAAAGGGTCTGCTTCACTGTGAATGGTGGGGGAGAACAAGTAGCTGTTAAGTTCAGCTTCAACAGCTTGCTCCAGATGCATGAAAGATGCTGTTGGAGTGGGGCTTGGACTTGTTTTGAGCAAACTGCCCAATGATCGCTTTGTCTTTTTTTCGCTGGGTGGCTCCATGGTCTGGGCCTCTGTGTTCTCAGAATGTGTCCCCTCTTTCTGTGCTGAGACTTTCATTTCTGACATGATCCTGCTCTTGATGTCCTCAACTTTTTCACTGCTGATGTAGGTGACCTTGAACCTGGGGTCCATGAAGGATGCAATGTCCAGGAGTTCTTGTGTTCCTGGGTCATCATACTTTGTATTCATGTAATCCAGGATTTTCACTTTAATGGTCTTGGTTAAATCTGTGTCATCTTCCTTTTCTCCAAGAACCGATGTCTTTAGAAGATGAAGGACGGGTTTCACATATGAAACACTGACATAGATTTCCCCGGAAAGAGCATCAGTAAATTCCTGCAAAGGGCGTAATGCCAGGTTTACAGACTCCAGTACATCCAGGTCCTGCCAGGAGGGAACCAGATGCCGTGTTTTCCGGTCTGCTGATAGGACATCAGAAATGGCCCGCCGCTGCTCCAAGACCCTCTCAATCATCTTTTGCCTTGAGCCCCACCTAGTTGGACATTCTGTGATGAGTGAGTGCTCAGGGAGGTTGTGCTCCTGTTGTGCTTTTTTCAGTGCCGTCTTCTGCTTCCAGCTGTGGGAAAAATGTCCCACCAATTTTTTGCACAGCCCAGCAGCACGGTCAATGCGGCTGTCATCCTTAACAGCATTTTCTGGAAAGAAGATAAGAAATAAATTGTTATAAACTATTCAAACTACCAGTAAACATTGTAGCCAATTATTTAATTATTATTGAATTATTTATAATTAAGAATAATTTAACTAAATAAAATAAAATTTTCTAATAATATAATTATTGTAATAAAGTAATATTTCAAAGGCTGCATAATTAACTACAATTCTTACACAGTGATAATCCAGCACTATAGGCACTAGCCCTGTTAAGATAAATGCTGACCATGCAGTGGGGAAATACAACTTAAATTATTATGCTTAATTTTACAAGTGCTCAGGGTTTCCTATTGTTTATAATAAAATAATACTTGCAATAGCCTACAATAGTCCCATTTATTACATGGCTTGGTTGAGTTCCAATGTAGAATGCGGTCTGTTATTTATTGATAACAGCCGCTGCTGAGTATAACACACCTTCAGGCTGATTAGGACATTATAACAACCGCTGAACATATCATATACACTTACCAATGGCAAGATGCAGCCTATGGCCAAAGCACTGAAGTCTGACCCAGTGGTTGAGTTCTGTGGCTTTCACAACGTTTGCCCCGTTGTCGGTGGTGATGCAAACCAGCTGCTCTTCCCGCAAATGCCAGCTGGCCAAAGCATCACTTAGTCCAGAGGCAATGTTTTCTGCGGTGTGCTGTCCGGGGAAGTAGGCTGTCTGTAGACATCGTGTTTTCAGTTCAAAGTCTTGATCCAAAAAGTGCACAGTGAGGCTGATGTAGGGCTCTGTCGTTCTACTGGACCAAAGATCTGTGGTACACGCGTAGTGTTCAACTTGACTCAGTTCCGATTCCACGGTCTCCCTGCATTCATCATACGTTTTTGGAATGGCGACTTGCGAAAAATAAGTCCGTGATGGAATCTGGTATCTTCGGTCCAAATTGGTTATCAGGCTCACAAAACCATCTTTAGTCACTGTGTTTATAGGCATCATGTCCTTCGCCAAATAACGAGTTATGGCCGCTGTGATTTCTCTGTGGCGTTTAGATGTTGTGTCATAAGGAGTCACACTCGCAAAACTCTGAGAAATTGACTGCTGTTGTAGTGATGGCAAAGTTTTAGATTTGCTACTCCATGTTTTTGGTTTTGTTGTTTGGCTAGTTTTGAATTGTTCGTGTAGGTCTTTATGATTGTATTGCAGGTGATGATGGAGGTTGGTCGTGTTTCCTCTTTTAGGTTGCCACCACTGTTCGCCATGTTTTACACAGTACCTGTGTTTGTAACGTGTCATCTCTCCTAAATCCAAAATAATTCCATATAGCTGAAGTGCTGTTCTTTTTCACCACAAGGTCTTCGTCAGCCACCACATTTACCTCACTCGTCTCTCCTTCCTCCGCCATCTTATAACGGCACACTGTCACAACTAAATTGACAGACACCTCACAAATCAATCTGAGCATAGCTGACACTTCCTGGGGCTTCACCTGATTGGCCAAATAGCATGAACGCGCCAACCATGTCTTCAGGGCTAAACGTGATAGGTCAAACGTTTATTACATGTGCTTAGGGCATGTAATAAACTGTTTTCCCTTATAGAGAGCCAAAGCCCTTCTACTTCCGGCCAATGGGACCTATCTTTTGAAAAAGTATAAACTAGAGTCAATGGAGAGATAATGATTATTTTTTTGATCCCGTTTGAATTGAGCCATGGATTACAAATATGTTCGTCAATTTAAAACATTATTTTTCAACCGAAGAAAGTCTCAGTTTATTGTTAAACTGTTGAAGTATAAGACTGTGAAAATACGTAATTAGAAAGACTACAGACACACATGGATGACGTCTCGCTGAAGATCCGATGTCTGTGTGTATCGTACCGGGGATGTAACGTTACCCTAAAGAGCAGAGGATCTCGCTTGTTATTTTGCTTATCTGCTGAAAACACTTTACTGGATAAAACACATCAGGTAAGATAACGTTACATGTGTTGTTTAACAGAGCTAAGCTAGCTAGCTAGCGAGGTAGATTGTGTGAGATGGGAGATGTTGTCCACTGAGCGGTTTCACACTACACTAAGTGGTACTATGACAAACCTACGGCTAACTGAGACTTTTTTCAGTTGAAAACTAAACATTTGAAATTGACAAACATCATATTTGTAATCCATGGCTCAATTCAAACGGGATCAAAAAATTATTTGCCTCTCGCCGTTCACTACCGTTCATATTTTTTCGCGTTTAGGTCCCATGAGGTCCACCGGAAGGGGCGTGACTTCGGCTCTCTATTCATCGTGTCAGGCTGTCTGTTACGATGTGTTCATCGCGCGAGTTCATATCGCGATGACGATGAAAATTCGATGTATCGTTCAGCCCTAATATATATATATATATATATATATATATATATATATATATAAGTTGGATATTGGATATGTGAAAAGAAGGAAATGGTTCTAACATTGTACTTTAGATGTGTGTGAATTTCCCACACCAGGAGTAATTATATTGTTCTATTTTATAGTGATCGATTATCTGTTCAAAAAATGTTCTATGAAAATGTAAAATCTTCTAATGAAAAGACAGAAAATAAATATTTGTGTGTGCAGTGTACAGTGGTTAGAAAATATGAAATCGGAATCGGCTAAAATCGGTATCGGTAGCAGGTCAAACTCAATGAAAATCGGGAATCGGAATCGGCCTAGAAAGTTGTAATCGGTGCATCTCTAATACTGATCACTCTCTCAAGTGTGGCAGAATGTTTTTGTTTGTTTTTTTCAAATAGAAATCCTTGGAAATCAGCATTTAGCAAATTGTGGAGAGCTAAAAGTCTCCATTCAAACCACTGAATATATGATTCTATTAGGTGGTTTAGCAGCTCCTTAAGCTACTTACTTACTACTTACTACTGCAGTAGGTAGAATAAAAAAAGAATAAAATAAAAGAATCTGAAGTAGAGTCTCCCTCTCTCGTCTCTTGTCTAACCCTCCCAGAGGATGAGCACGGCTCATTTATTTATATATATATATATATATATATATATATATATATATATATATATATATATATATAAAACCTAATAAATATATATATACACTGTATATATATATGTGTATATATATGTGTGTATATGTATGTATATGTATATATATGTATATACATATATGTATATATGTATGTATATGATATATATATATATATATATATATATATATATATATATATATATTTATATATATATATGTCTAGTTTTCTTTCAGACCACTTAAATTACAATATGCTATATATGATATATTCATTGCTGCTTTTTCTTTAAAGTTTATGTTTGTGGCACGTTTGTCTTTATTCAATAGATGATAGTAGACAGACAGGAAACATGGGGTAAGAGTGAGGGGGAACTTCATGCAACAAAGATCCCCATCCGTTAAATATGTGCCTTAAAGGACTTTTTAATGGGCCCCCAGTGCTATTGTTCTAAACGGAATCCTGCATGTATTATCTTGCATTACATTCAAATGCATTCTGCCATCATTTATATAATGAAAAGGTAATAAAATGCTTAGCACCAGCGATGGAGGGGGGGTGATAGAATGATTATATAGGGTATTTCACACTGTTCCTTAAGGTCTCCTAATGGGGTATGTAACATTGGTTGGGCTGAAAATGGCCTGGTTGATATTTTATTGGCCCTTATGCATCCCTGTGTTTTGGCCCTATTTGTAACAAGAGCTTTTCTTCCAAATATGGTATGTTCATGAATATTTAGATGAGCTGCGCGCTGATTGGTTGAGCGAATTGCCATACGTACACATTAGAGACGCGCGCTGATTGGTTGAGCGAATCCCCAATACACACACATTAGAGACGCGCGCTGATTGGTTGAGCGAATCCCCAATACACACACATTAGAGACGCAACAGAATCTCATATTCCAGACACTGCAATGTTTCGTTACCAAATTCACTTCTGAGACTTTTTTATGCGATAAATCAACTATATAAAGCTTAAATATGGGCCGTTTTATGAAAGTTGATGGCTAATTGCAAATTTGGTAAGACGTGTCGGACTTTAGGAGCTCCACACAGTCTGACGAGAAAGCGGCAGCCTGCTGGGCTCCATACCCAGCGAAAAGTCACCCTTTGTTGATTATTGCACTCAAGATCTTGTTAGGAGGAGCAGTTAGCTAACTAGCTATATGTCCCATTCAATACAATGGGGAAATATCGCAGCTAGCTAGCTACACTTTCGGCATAACTATAGTATATTTACAGTTTGAATTTCGTCACGCCACTTATATAACATCTACCCCAAGGTCTTACAAAGCTAACCGTTGTGTACAATTTGAATTTAAGGTATTTTTATTAACTCAGGGTCTTGTTAGGAGGAGCAGCTAGCTAGCTATATGTCCCATTCAATACAATGGGGAAATATCGCAGCTAGCTAGCTACACTTTCGGCATAACTATAGTATATTTACAGTTTGAATTTCATCACGGCATGTATATTACAGGTTCCCCAAGGTCTTACAAAGCTTAGCTAACACTTGTCCGATTTCGGATTTCAATTGAATGCATTTTTGTGAATGTCGAGGCGTTTATTTCCCCAATTGTTTGTTTAAATAACTCAACACAGATATCCATTATAAGATTAACTGGAACCTGCAGGCTGCGGTAAGAGATTGTGGGCGTAACAAGCTCGCTAACCGCGCTCTCAGTCACTCACCGGCCGGCCGGTAGCAGGAAGAGGGGAGGGAGAACAGTGAGCTGCAGGCCCTGGAGCTCTGTCAGGGCAGCGGCATGTTAGTCCAGTCACCCAGAAAAGGGTAAGTTTGCGCGGGTATTGAGCACCGGGCCGCCGGCCAAGCTCAATCGAGCTCACAGCAGGCCGGAGTCTGTGACAGAAGACAGGTAGGGCGGCGATGTTGCAACCCTTGCAGCACCGGCCGCTGAACTCCGACACGCAGTCCGGCAGAATTTGCAATTAGCCATCCATTTTCGTAAAACGGCCCATATTTGAGCTTTACACTTCTCAGAAGTGAATTTTGTAATGGAATAGCAGAGATCTGCGTGACCTAGATTCAGAAGACTACCTGATCTCAGGTCAGTTGTGTAGCCTATGTAAATGTTGGGGCGTGATCGTTCTCTTAATACACCCATGGGCGTGACAAAGGTACAGGTTTTGAGATTCTTACGTAAGCAACTAGCTTTGTTGAGATTCGCCCGTTTTCAGCGGCAGTTTCAAAATATGAGATTTTCATAATAAAGGGGTGTCAATGGGATTTTGAGCTTATATGTATGTCCTATTTACCCACCGACCTATCGTTATTCAACTATGACAGGGTAAAATCGGTTTTGCATTCTATTACCCCTTTAAGAATGTGGCCAAAGTGTACAGATAACATTTGGATTTTGCCTCCAGACGATGTCTGGTTGATCTGACAACATTCAGATTGCAATGTGTTCTGCTGCATTTCATTAGAGCTGAAAAGATTAGTCAATCAATTCATTAGTCGTCTGACAGGAAATGTGTCCACAACTTCTTTTTGGAATCAATTCATTGTTTTAGTAATTTTACAAGCAAAAAACATTTGATGGCTCCAGCTTCTCAAATTAATTTTCAGGTCTTACATTATGGTAAACTGAATATCTTTGCATTTTGGACTGTTGGTGCTCTAGGAAATTGTGAACTGATGATCCTCTAGTCCCTCTCAAGTCTCCTCCTCCTCCTCTCTAGTCACATCCACTGCTAATCCCACTCACAGAGACTTAACCATATCTCCACTATAGAGCTCAACAGTGATTTCCCAGTTTTCTAATGGCTCTGGTTCTGGAAGGGATTTTCACATTTTCATCACTGTTACGCTTAGGATCGTGGGTAGTGTGGTACTTCTCCATGACATTGCGAACAAAACATGTTTTTTATCAAAGCAAGGTTGATTTCACACAGACTTGTGGCTTCTACATGAGCATAAATCCTTGTTTCACAATATCTTAGCTCATGGTAAGTCTACCTTGGATGGTTTAGACATTATGGCTTAGAATTAAAATCCTTATGGAGAAAATTAATGGGATTTTTTTATGTAGCAGAAGTCAGGAGTGTATGTTCCCTTTGATCTCCAAACTAAAAGCAGACTCAACCAGATGGACAAGTGGAAGGGAAAATTCAGTAATGGAGGAGATTTTGGCATCATCATCCCTCTTAATGTCTTCTTTTAGCTTTCCCAGACAGGTCGTATAAGGCTGTGTTAGGGGAGTATTGATGGTGGATGGGGGGTGCATTTGTGTCTAATGGTTTCACTCCCTCAGGCTTTCTCATATGGCCTCAGCAGCCCAGTCAGACTCTCTTTGTCTTAATTATTTATTGGAAAGCCACTGGGCTGCAGGAAGCAGGCACATTTAGCTGAAACACCGCTGCGTGGAAAACAGAAGTGTTTGCTTGCTAAATGAATAACCAGTCTGACTGACAGTGAGGCCCAGATTTACCAGCACTGACTGCTGTTTGTGTGTTTGAGTTACGAACAAATGTTTCATCTTATTTACCAAGAAATGAATACGGTATATACAGTGTGATGTGCAAAAACAAGAAAAAGAAAACCATGGAGTTAACTAGTAATTACCAACTGTCAGTTCTAAATGAGCACAGGCTTATTTTGTGCAACGATATTTACACCTTTTACAGCTGGAAACCAGAAAGAAAACCACCTGCTGTGGTCTGACTCCTGTTTGCATGGGCCTAATATTACCTGAGGAAGTGCCATGATCTGCCTGCTCTGTTTATAGAACACAAAGTGTCAAAGTTGTAAATAAGTACACGATCAGTGAGGAAGAATTCCTGTCCAGTGCAAGCCATAAACAATCTTATCATTTTCAGTCACATTGACCACTAAAACACATTTAGAGTTTGGAAAGAGGAGATTTCCTAGCTTTCTAATGATATCAGTGTTGTTTTTGTACTCCAAAGTTTAAGCAAACTATGTCAAATTACATAATGAGCCATGATTTTGAAAAAAAGTTGTCAATGTTTGCAGTAAATGAATGAATAAATGAATCATGAAAAAGTAAACCAACTCATCTAGTCAAGTACATGGCCATGTGGCACACCCAGAGCCATGACACGCCTATAACCACGTGCACGTTCATCAATATACAATTTGAATGAAAAGTTTAGTTTAGTTAACTAATATATGGTAGAACAATTTGCCACATAGGGTAAATCAGATAAAGAAGCGGCATGTGAACAAACAAGCAACACAATAAATGAATATACTTTAAAATATAAAATATTATTACATTAATGCTGTTCTACTCAATTTGGGTGTTGCCCTATTGACAGAAGGATAGGGTCAATCTCTTTATTCCACTGTGCAATGCGTTTGAGATCAGAGCTGCAACACAGCCGGGAATGCAGCTTCTGATTGGTTGACAAACTCAACCCAATGCATCGTGGTATTGCTTATAGATGGCTAACAACAACAAAGACTGTTTTCAACAAGGAAAAAAGGACAAATAATCGACCGAACCAAGACTTTGTTTATTTGAAATCAGACAAGAATAACAGACAGAATAAGAAAATGTAGGACCAAATTCTCACCAGATGACTGCCACTACAAACCAACCAATCAATCAGAATACAACATTTAAATGTTCTATTATAAGCGCTCATAGATACATGTAAATGGACTGTTCTTATATAGCGCTTTTCTAGTCTGAACGACTACTCAAAGCGCTTTTACATGGTACAGGAACCATTCACCATTCACACACAATCATACACTGTGGCCGAGGCTGCCGTACACCTGCTCATCAGATAATCATTCACACACACTTACACTCCGATGCGCAACTCGGGGTTCAGTGTCTTGCCCAGGGACACTTCCATATGGGACTGCAGGGTCAAGGATCGAACCACCAACCTTCCGATTGGCAGGCAACCGCTCTACCACTGAGCCACAGCCGCCCCCCTACATACAGTTAGGTTGGGAAATATTTGGACAGTGACACAATTTTCATAATTTTGGCCCTGTGCGCTAACACAATGGATTTGAAAAAAAACGTTCGCCTCTTATTTTGAGGGTATTTACATCAAAATTGGAGGAAGGGTTTAGGAATTACACACATTTTCATCCATAGTCTCCTTATTTCAAGGGACAAATTAATATAATCATAAATAAAAAGTTCATTCTTAATACTTGTTCATTCTTAATACTTCTTAATACTGTTGAGAATCCTTTGCCGATGACTACCTGAAGTCTGGAACCCATAGACCTCACCAAACGTTGGGTTTCCTCCTTTGTGATGCTTTGCCAGGCATTGACTGCAGCTGTCTTCAGCTGTTGTTTGTTTGCAGGTCTTTCTGCCTTAAGTTTTTTCTTAAGCAAATGGAATGCATGCTGGATCGGATTGAGATCAGGTGATCGACTCGGCCAGTGTAGAAATATTCCACTTCTTTGCATTGAAAAACTCCTGGGTTGCTTTTGCGGTTTGTTTTTGGTCATTGTCCATCTGTACTGTGAAGCGCCGTCCAATCAACTTTATTAAATTTGGCTGAATATGAACAGACAGAATGTTCCTATAGAGTTCAGAATTCATGTGGCTGCTTCCATCTTCTGTCATATCATCAATAAACACTAGTGACCCAGTGCCACTGGAAGCCATGCATGCCCATGCCATTACACTGCCTCCACCATGTTTTATAGATGATGTGGACCGAGGTCATTGTTTTCAACCCGAGTGAAAGGTCCCAGTGTACCAGCCAAGACTTGGGGAGTCTTTCTGCTTTTAACCCTTGTGTTGACTTCGGGTCACATTGACCCGTTTTCAATTTTTGTTTCATATCAGAAAATATGGGACGTAGAAATAAGAGCTGAAAATGTGTAGGGGAAAAATTTAACAATTTAAAACGTTGGAAAAGGCAAAAAAAAACTATTTGAAAAAAAGGCGTCAAAAGATAGTGTTTTTTTTTCAAGGTTGACGGGAAGACAACACAAGGGTTAAATCTGCAGGAGTGCGGAACTTGGGTGTTCTCGTGGACCAGTCCTTAAAATTTGATAAACACATCTCATCTGTAATCAGCTCCGGTTTCTTCCAACTTCGTTTATTGTCTAAAATCAAAGGCTTTCTCACCCTGATAACTCTGGAAATGGCAGTTCATGCATTCATCACGTGTCTGCTAGATTATTGCAATTCACTCTACTGTGGTATATCTAGTTCTCAAATTGCCCGTCTTCAGTTAGTCCAAAATGCTGCGGCCAGACTTATCCTTAACTGTCGCAAATATGACCATATCTCTCCTATTCTCAAATCTCTACACTGGCTGCCTGTTCGACAGAGAATAGATTTCAAAATCCTTCTCTTTGTCTTCAAATCTATACATAACTTAGCTCCCGTCTACCTATCCGAACTTACTCATCCGTACACCCCTCCCAGAAGCCTAAGATCACACGATCTGCTGGTAGTCCCTCATGTCAGACTAAAGCGTAGAGGGGAGCGCACTTTTGTGGTGGCAGGGCCTCGTCTGTGGAACACCCTGCCTATAGAGATCAGAACGGCCCCCAACCTTGCTATCTTCAAGTCGTTGGTAAAAACCCATTTATTCTCATTACCATATTAATCTCCTTTTTAGGTTTGTTCTTCTTTTTTATACTTGAGTCTGTGTTTTAAGGTTGCTCTTAGCTTTGCTGTTTTTATTTTGTGTTTTATGCGTTGTCTTATTTTCTTGTATGCTTGCTCTGTAAAGCACTTTGGTCTGTCTAGCGGCTGTTTAAATGTGCTATATAAATAAATGAACTTGAACTTGTTGTGGTGGGCTTCGGATCATACTTTTCTCTTCCCATCATTCTGGTACAGGTTGATCTTAGTTTCATCAGTCCAAAGAATGCTGTTCCAGAACTGGGCTGGCTTTTTTAGATGTCTTCTGGTAAACTGTAATCTGGCTTTTCTATTCTTGAGGCTTATGAATGGTTTGCACCTTGTGGTGAACTCTCTGTATTTGCTCTCGTGAAGTCTTCTCTTTTTGGTAGACTTGGATAATGATATGCCTACTTCCTGGAGAGTCTTCTTCACTTCACTAGATGTTGTGAAGGGGTTCTTCTTTACCATGGAAAGGATCCTGTGATCATCAACCACTGTTGTCTTCCATGGACGTCTGGGCCTTTTTGTATTGCTGAGTTCCTTTTTTCTCAGAATGTACCAAACTGTTCATTTGGCCACTCCTAATGTTTCTGCTATCTCTCTGATGGATGAAACAGCTTCTGACTCAATTGTCCAATTACTTTAAGTCCCTTGAAATGAGGAGACTATGTATGAAAATGTTTGCAATTCCTAAACCCTTACTCCAATGTTGATGTTAATACCCTCAAATTAAATTAGTCTGCACTACAATATAATCTCGATGATTTCATTTCAAATCCATTGTGCGCGTGGCCAAAATTATGAAAATTGTCATTGTCCAAATATTTCCGAACCTAACCACGCTGCTGTTGTATTTCATTAAGTCGGAAAAACCTGTGCCAGTTACCAAAGCTTAAAACACGAGTGAGGCAGATGAGGACATGGTGAAAAAGTCTCTGCTTGAATATTTCTCTGTGACTTATGAAATGTCGTGTGAAGACACGACATTTCACAAAACACAATGTTTCACAAAACACGACATTTCACAAAACACAACATTTCACAAAACACAATGGCATTCAGAAACTAGAGAACACCTTGCAATAGGATCACACCAGCCACTATGCCAAATCAGGCTTGGGGGTAAAGTGTGTGTGTGTGTGTGTGTGTGTGTGTGTGTGTGTGTGGGGGGGGGTTACTTACTTCCTACCCCCTACTTCCGGTGCACTTGGCTTTTGATGTCAACCACATTCCCCAATACACAACATTTCACAAAACTCAACATTTCACAAATGTAACCAGCCACTAATTCATTCAGATGTTACTAGTTCATGCCATGAAAACATTGTTTAAAGTGCCCATATTATGAAAAAATCACTTTTTCAGGGATTTGGGGTGTTATTTTGTGTCTCTGGTGCTTCCACACGCATACAAACTTTGAAAAAATCCATCCATGCTGTTTTGAGTGAGATACGGTTTCTGAATGTGTCCTGCCTTCAGTCTTTGGGTGAGCTGTTCAAAATCGTCACGGCTTTCTACGTCACAAGCCGAAACGAGCTGGCTAACCGCAACCGTTAGCATGCTACCTCGTTCTCAATAGCAAAGCACTGCTACAACACACACAAGTTCACCATAATCTACAAAAGAACTACTTACATGTGCGCCCTCGTTTAGAAGAAGTCTCCCAGCTAATCCTGCCTTGTAACTGACCGAAGTTTGAGAAACAACCTTTCTTTTACTGTCTATGGAGCTAGCTGACATCTGATCTACATCTAAGCTACTGCGCATGTGCGAGTTCTTCTGTATTTCTACTAGCCAGCAAAAAAATGGTAACTGCTTCAAAACGAGGATTCTTTACTGCAGAAGTTTTTGCGTGTACAGGCATTGCATCTCAAAAAAAAAAAACTTGCTCCTTTTCCATCATTTACGTCAATTCCTAAACGTAACCTGCACTGCATTATGGGTAATGTAGTATTACTCAATGTAACCTTTAGATCAACAATTTACCTCAAATAAGGAATGATGCATTTATGTATCCTTAAACATATATAAATCAGTAACTCAAATTTAAACTCAAAGTGCTTAACACCCCTAACATTAAGCATTAAGTTGCAACACGAGTGCAATCAAAGATAGTACAGAAGAAGAAAAGAGCTCTCACTCTGTAGCTAAAACAGAGACAAGGTGAAAAGTAGGGATGCACCGATCCGACTTTTTCAGTCCCGATACTGATGCCAGGGCTTTGTGTACCTGTCGATACCCGACACCGATCCGATTCCACCTTATACCTTCCTTCCACAATGTGGAAGAGACTAAAGGCACCAGACTTTCCTAACTGAACATTACTTTCCTAACTAAGACAAAATAACACAGATGTAATGTATTGAATTCTTATTTATTTGTTATTTAAAAAACAATTGTGCATTCAAATAAAAAATATAATGTAATCAAACTTCTTCTTCTAAAATAAATTTAAATAAATAACAATAATGGGCCTTCAATAATGGGCCACCTTTATATTTAGGTTTGGCTTATTCTACTGTCAGGAGTACATAGAATATCACAAAAACATGTTAATGTCATCATGTTTACTAAAAGCTTTTAGGGTTTGGCTCCACGACATTATACAATAACTTTATATGAAGGAGAATCCATGAAACAGTTACAGAAGCTAAACTATTTTTATTGTGCAAAGTAGTAAAATAAACTCAAATCGAATGCATAGCCTACACATACAAACAACTTTAACATTGTTTCCCTTTCAAAACAAAATAGTTGTAAGCTAGTTGTATAAACACTACCTTGGCCACAGGTAAGTTAGGTTGTTTTAGTGTGGTTGTAGTGGGCGGCTGAATGTAGCTCCGCTGTCAGTCTCCTTCGCTGTTTGAATAATGTTAGTAGGTTGGTGGACGTATTTCAGCGAGGCAAGACATCTTAAATCCAGTGTTTTAATCATTGCTCTGAACCCGTCTCAACGGTCTGTAGCGGGACCGTAGGTGGATTGCATTCATAACGTTGCTCCGCTGCATGCTTGAAGTGACATGTCTTTAAAGTTGGAGTTAGTTGTGGCTTATTAATTGTTGTGTTATAAAGTTACTACCATGAGTGAGAAGGGTACGCAGTTAACAGGGGTCCCGGTGCTGCGACGGAAGAAAAAAAACTAATTAATTTTTCAATATCGGGGCCGATATCCGATCCTAATATCGGATCGGTGCACCCCTAGTGAAAAGAGGAGCTGCAGCAGTGAGAGAGAGCTGTGCAGTACAACAAAAATATGGTGTTTTTTGAAAATTAAACCATGTAAACCTATTCTGGTACAACCTTAAAATACAATTATGAACCTGAAAATGAGCATAATATGGGCGCTTTAATAAGGTGACTGGGCATATGCTGCTAACAGGACTACAGTAATACGATGTGTTCAACCTGCAGCAGGCTGCCACAAGCCTCTATGATTCCATTCCTCCTCACAAATACTCTTTTTTAACTCCCATTTGACCACTTTTTTCCCTCTTATGTCTGTCCTCTGCTCTACCAGGCCCTGGGGAGGAAATGGGAGCCAAGGTATCGTTGGTTGAGGGTCCAGGTCCCGGCTCTGCACTGGTTTCTTCTCCCACTCTGGAGAACATCCGGGCAGCCTATGAAGATGGAGAGGGGGAGGCTGCCAGGGATTTGATCCAACAAGCCTGCTGTGTGGAGTGCAGTGCAGGGATGCCCCACATCGACAGGGTGAGCACACTTAATATACAGTCACATTGTTAACTGTGCTGCTGGTTACACTATGATCATCACTGTAACATTATGTGTAATGTGGGGTAGAAACTGGTTACAGTGATATGCTGACAAGTCTTTGCTTTGCTTTTATGAAGAAAAAAAAAAGTTATATCGTAAATGAAAAATCTCTTGTGGGGGGGGATGTGTTGTTTGGGCACCAATGACTAGTGTGAATTCAGGGTTTTTCCTGGCTCAGAATTAGAGATGGCCCGATTCCACTTTTTTGCTTCCCGATACCGATTCCGATACCTGAACTTGCGTATCGGCCGATACCGAGTACCGATCCGATACCAGAGTGTCATATATTTCATTATGTTTTAACAACTGTATAAGACTATCCCTGTATGGAAGTGATATGATTTCTATCTTTGTTGTCTGTCTGGCTCAGGTTAAACTCTTTGTAAAACATGAACAAACTCAAACAATGAATGCCCCAGAACTTTCTTTTATTATCCAGTCAGTTATAACGGAAAAAGAACATAAATGAACTACTTTAACGTAGATTTTCTTTAGGGCTTTATTACGTGGTATCGGATCGGTGCATAAACTTCAGTACTTCCCGATACCGATACCAGCGTTTTAGGCAGTATCGGAGCCGATACCGATACTGGTATCAGTATCGGAACATCTCTACTCAGAATGGGCTTTTAGGGGGACACATATATTAAAGGTGCTGTAGGTAGGTTTGCGAAGATCCAGGACTCAAAAAAAATTTAACATGGACAACTTTTCAGTCCCTCCTCCCTTTCTGCTAAAGCCCAAAACGGTCTCCTAAGCCCCTCCCCCCACAAGGGAGAATGAATGCGTGTGCATGAGCAGTGATTGACATGCAGTTAGACATCCCCACCTGGCCCTGATTGGTGCCTCTGAACAGGGAGCTGTGGATTTTTGCAAATTGCACTACAGCCTGTAGGTGGTGCCTGAGGAGCCGGATGTTTTTTTTTTATTACCTGCTTCATCTAGTTCTACTCAAACATCGGGTCAGTTTCAGCAAATATGACAGAAAGTTAGTTTTATAAGTCTTACCTACTGCACCTTTAATTGGGGGGGGGGGGCATCAAACACTTAAAGGTCCCATGGCATGAAAATTTCACTTTGAGGTTTTTTTAACATTAATATGTGTTCCCCCAGCCTGCCTTTGGTCCCCCAGTGGCTAGAAATGGCGATAGGTGTAAACCGAGCCCTGGGTATCCTGCTCTGCCTTTGAGAAAATGAAAGCTCAGATGGGCCGATCTGGAATCTTGCTCCTTATGAGGTCATAAGGAGAAAGGTTACCTCCCCTTTCTCTGCTTTGCCCACCCAGAGAGAGAAACATCATGGTTTTCAAACGAGCAAAGTGGCAGTTGGTCAAGGCCACAACCCCACCCTTCACCTTGCCCCCCCCCCAAGGTGTTTGATTAGAGTACACGATCCATACCAAAACACGGAAGTTAAATGCTATTTAACACGACTATGAGGAGTTTCAACCGGTTATGAATTGAATGCTGATGCCTCTATATCAGATAGACCCAGATTCGGCTTCGCTGCCACCTACCCACACACACACACACACACACACACACACACACACACACACACACACACACACATTCTGCTTTATGATAAAGCATGCAAGTTGGGAGCTGATGGAATTACATTTCACTGGAATTGTACCTCGTGCAATCTTCTGTGACAAATAAAGTAATATTTACATTAATAAACAGGATTTTGTGAAGAAACTCTCAAATTTGAAATGAAACTAAAATGTACTAATCAGCCACTCTTTCATCAGAGCCAAAATATGCCAATAGTTTAGTATTACAGACAAGCTGGCTGTGAACACACAGGAACAAATATTAGCAGGAACTAAACTAGGTTTGGTACTTGAGCTCATTATGTTGGAAGAATGCCAAACACCAATTTAAGAAAAAAGGCAGCGAAGCTTTGTGACTTGGATCATTCTGTTTTCATCTGTTTGCAGGGACACTCAATCTTTATTTGTGAATTAAAAGAAGACTTTCCTGTTTATGTCTTTCACATTTAGCTGATGGCTTTTGCTGTTATGGTGACATCAGCCTGTACTAATGACTCAGTTCATTTACCAAATAACTCTTGGACTCGGGATTCTCCAAAAAGAACAGTTTTTTCTTTGCTCCTATCCTGTGTCATATTTGCATTATTTAGAGATAGTGTTCCTTGCAGTGGTACAGGGCTCTGTGTTTGTTTGGTTACGTTGGGAGTGTTTGGATGTGCTGCTCTTGATGTCTTTATTTGGAAATGCATCCTACCCACAGGCCCTTTCCATAAACTATGCTAAAAAAGTAGGCATTGAAGACCTACACCTGATTTAAATTAACCCAACTTTCCGTAAAGGTCAATTCAAGCTCACACTATCAGACTAAATTGAGCCTGCTTCAAGTATTGAGTGTTGTCCTGTTTGGGAACAAATTTCAGTCAACCGATTGTTCATCCCACGTTTAGTGTAATCACCCACACGATGTGTGATACAGTTGGTGTAAGTGTTCTATGCTGTCGACTGGTTTAGAGGAAATAGAAAATGTAATAGTTTGGCGTGTCTCTGCCATCATGGACCAAACTGGCAGTGTTAAAGGAAGGACCTACAGACCTGAAAAACCAGTCCCCCTTGATCAGTGAACAAGATAACTAATTGTATTACCTTTATTTATGTTGGAGACTTAAGCAGGGATAATGTGTCCACTTCTATTAAAGTCTGAAGCTGTTTTCATTGAGGCTCAACACTGTTCCAACAGAAAGCATGAGATTAGTTTTTACTAGTGGTGCTCCATTTACGTTTTTTTTTGCCTCCAACATTGATTGCCGATTGTCGTTTGTTGTTGATTGTTGTTATAGCAGCAAGTATAGCAGTATTACAGTTTTGGTTAGTTTGACTGTTTTGTGTATTGGGATCTCCACCAGGGGGCAGCATAACCTAGTATATGCATGCTGTGTGACTACAGTAGGGGTCTTCCATGTTTTTTAAGCCAACAATAACTGTATTGTAGGTGGCTTAAGCCTTTCTACATACCTTTTTTGCATAGAATACTAAGCTATTTAAATAGCTTAATAATTGTTGGCATGATTTTATAAACCATGTTTTAATGTTAAACATACATGTGGCACAGTGAATCCTTGGGATTAACTGTATCTGTGGATGGCTATTTTAGTGACTAATTTACCTATAGCCCAGTAAGCAGTGGGGCTTTATATTTGCTAATAATATGTTGGATTCATGTTAAGACTTTTTAATTCTTGAAAAAAGTTCCAAAAATTAACAATAGTTTGGAGGCCCCTGTGCACTGACTCTGAGACCCCCTAGGGGTTCCTGACCCCCTGTTGAAGATCCCTGCTCTACATTATTACTAAATAATCACAGAGTCAGTGTTGTTGGTTTCTTAATCTGTCAACGATATGCTTTTACTTAGTCTGTTCAATCAACACTACAAGTTCAAGCAGTACAAAGAATTCCCAAGGAGCAATGCAACAAGTACACTACATTAAGTCTAAAAGGACAACTAATATATGCAATGTAATTATACCATATTATGAACATTATTGTCAATCTTCTGATCGCATATTTTTTACTGGGTAACGCCCGATAGAAATCAGCGGCCCATCAATCGGGCCAACCCTAGTTTTTACACTTTGGCAACTGGTCTCAACTCTAAACTTGTTTAAGTTTGTTTAAAAGTAGACCCACACTTCACTGAAACATACATTGTGAGATGTATGCTTATATTCATCTGTGTATGTCTTGAGATTACTGTAAATGGGTTTAGAAAAGCTTGGCGAGGCACTAATGAGCAAGACATGGTGTAAAATGTTTTTCATAGAACTCCGGTAAAACCGTGAATGTTTAAGAATAAATTCAGCACTTTCTTTAGTTTTATTAAAACCAAACTAAAGTTCTATTTAGACACAAACTCAACTCCAGAAGTGTCACCCCCTTTTTTATGGGATTGTGCCAAAGCCTATATTAGAGGCCTTATTATTGCATTTTCAAGTGCCAAAAAAACAGAAACAGTCTCATTGTGTGTGTGTGTTACCTGTTGTTACAGTTACGTCTCCTGTGTGTGGCCACTCAACATGGTGATCTGCAGAGTGTGTGTTACCTCCTGAAAGAAGCCCGTATCCCTGTGCCCCAGGAGCCATCCAAAAGCAACCCAGCCATCCTGGCAGCATACTATGGCCACGCCAGCTTGGTCAAAGAGCTGCTGGATTCCATACCTGGTAGGAGGAGAAAAACAGCATTGTATATTGTATAAGCATATTATACCTTACTTAAAAAATCACCATACTACATTATCCTTACACATTACATTGCTCTTAATTAAGGCTCTGGCACAATGGCATTACCATGTTGTAAGCTTGTTTGGGAGAGCCAACATGATATTGGCTTTTTTATTATCTTCAAGTTAAATGGGTATTTACCCCTCAACTGAAAGGAGAATATAAACACATCATTTTAACAAAGATACATTGATTGAGCCTAATATGCACACTCAGGTAATTTAAAGCTTACAATTACAATGTAATTGTTGTTAGTGTATCTTCATTAATATAACCAGGTGCTCGAAATAGAGTAGTTCATGCCTATTATGCTTAGAAGAGAGAAAGAATATAAACAGATTGACCCTTTATCATGTTTGACCTTCTCATCAACACTGACAAAAACCATCATTGAAAAAAATCTATCTGACAGGAAACCTTGGAGGCTCAACTCAAGGTCAGGTCGTCATGGAAACATGAACTTTTATATCGTCTGTCAGATTGGTGACTGGACTAAAGGCAGCTCTGCAGTGCAGTCTGAGTGGTTTTTAATGAAGAAAAGTGTGTCCTGACTGACTGGTGTTGGCTCTCTCTCAGGTCCATGTCTGAGGGGAGACTTGCTGAACTGGATGCTAGCCACATCTTGCCAGCAGGGTCACCTGGACGTAGTCCAGCTGCTGGTCGATGGCTATAATGTTGATGCCAAGGACTGTGCCATCCACAGCGATGAGTTTGCTGTAATCACCGGGCTGCCGCTGTACGCTGCTGCACAAGCAGGTATGCAGACACACACACACACACACACACACACACACACACACACACACACACACACACACACACACACACACACACACACACACACACACACACACAGGTTCACTCCAGACATCTTCTGTGCTTCCAACACAGCAAACATGGGAACGTGGGGACCACATTTTGTATTTTCTGCTTTACAAAATCCAAATCAAAAAACAAAAACATTATTTCTACAGTTCCTTCAAAAAGTACTCCTGCATTAATGTCCAGCTAACATACAGCAGTAAATGCCTTCGCAGTGAAACCAGAACCAGAACCAACATGTTTTTAGATGAAACAGACAGGCACACTGAACTACAGGCCTAATCTTCAAGGGTCTTTAGGAAACGCAGATAACAATGGGTTAAAATACTCAAAGATTTCTTACTATTGTTTTTCCAGGGATTTAAATATGTTTAACAAAGTAACATTATTACACAGTAACACTTAAGATGAGAAATCCAGAACAACAAATTGTTGAAAATAGCAACCTGGTCTTCTTTTTGTCTGTTTGTCTGTCCATCCGTGTCTGTGTCTGCTACTGCATACTTTGAGCTACGGAAATCATTGGAATATCAAACTGTTCAGCTCTTTAAGGACATTTATGCTTGTCTTCAACTGTTTTCTACCTTTTTTACAAAAAAATATTGGCACTGATGTTAATACGCATGATGATGTGATGTTAAAACACATTTCTTCTTTCAGCCCTTTAGACAATTAATTTCAACTTGTGCTTTGACAGTATTGCAGTTTACCTTTCAGCTTTCCTAGCAATGTATTTCTGCTCTTAGCTTCTTTAGATAATGCAGTTCAGCGTCCAACTCTGCCAGTTTTATAATTCAGCTTCCAGGTTTTTGGAAGTGCTGGTACAGTGCTAGTGACAGATACTGAGTGAACACTGTCCACCTCTGGTACTGTGAACACATAAAGTGAGAAGTGTGTTTTGTGTTGCAGGTAATGAGGAGATAGCTCGCTTCCTGCTGCAGAATGGAGCAGGATTCTCCTCATACACACTGATGGACCATCCAGCCTTCAGCAAACACCTCCTTAGACTCAAACTACAGGAAACCTCCAACGCAGAGGGAGAGAAGGTCTGTGTTTTGGAAACAAAGGGAGGCAAAGATAATGTGTTTGTGAACGCTGGAAAAACTCAATGTTACACAGAGACGGGGCTCACGTAGGAAGGCAAGGCAAGGCAGCCTTATTTGTATAGCACATTTCAACAACAGGGCAATTCAAAGTGCTTTACATAAACTTTAGCCGTTGAAAACAATACAAAATATGAAAACAGATCAAATACGATATTTTATTACGTTAGTACGGGACAATATAACTTCAGTAACAATTATATAATATGAGACTAAAAGTTACAGTGCAGACAGACAGACCTGCCTTTTTTTTTTAGGAGTTTGTTCCAGATATGTGGTGCATAAAAACTGAATGCTGCTTCTCCCTGTTTAGTTCTGACTCTGGGGAAAGAAAGCAGACGTATCCCAGACGATCTGAGAGGTCTGGATGGTTCATAATGTAGCAGCAGATCAGAAATGTATTTTGGCCCCAAACCGTTTAGTGCTTTATAAACCAACAGAAGTATTTTGAAATAAATTTTTTGAGGGACAGTATTAGTAGTACTAGAGCTGAAAAATAAAAAAAATAAAATATTTGTGCCGTGATGTGAAATGTTGTAATTTCTTTTTGTTTTAAAAAATTTATATTGAAAAAAATGGCTGGGTATCCTTCAAAAATTGAAACATTTTTGAAGGATACCCAGCCCTAATTCTGGGTTTAATGGCAAATGTTCACGTATTTAATTTGATACACAGTTAAGCATTACAATGTAGTATAATTAGGTTCATAATACTGGAAGTCAAAGTGGTGAGAGGAAGTCCTGATTAAATCCATGTTGTTCTCAGCCCTCTAATGATATCATACTGCCTGTGTGATTGTGTGTGCAGGCTGTCACTGTGTGCTGGAGTGGTCTGCAACTGCCATGGTTGGAGCTGGATTGGTTCATGGATGTCTCGTCACGTATCACCCACCTGGATCTGTCATCCAACAGCCTGGCTGCTCTGCCCTCCGTGGTGCCCTGGGGTCTGATCCACCTGCAGACTCTTGATCTTTCTAACAATCTGCTGAAAGAGCTGCCAGCTGCTCCCAGCTCCCAGGAGGTCATCTGCTCCAGGTACGTTGGTCTGGCCCAGATGCACCTGTGACAAATGTGTTTTCACACAACAAAAGACTAAGGGTCTAAGGCAGAGATCTTCAACAGAGAATCCGGGGCCCTAGGGGGTCCTCAGAGTTTCTGACTGGGAACTAATTTTCAGAAGGCGAAGCACTGCTACTTGGGCGGAGTGATTAGCGTAACGCCTAAAACGCACGGTTGTTACTCTCTGCTCCTCACCCAGAGATGTTCACAAGTCATTTTATGGAAGTCCAAGTCGGGTCTCATGTCTTTGAGCTAGAGTCCAAGTCAAGTCTCAAGTCATTGAGGGGCAAGTTCAAGTCAAGTCTCAAGTCTTTTGCCATGAGTCCAAGTCAAGTCTCAAGTCTCTGGCCATCTGATCTGTCCCTAACACTGTATTGTTAAATCTTATGAATTCAAAGCATATCCTGTAACTACCATCCGTACACTACAGTATCAAAATCAGTTGTAGGATAACTGTATGGGGTCTACTTAACACATCCTTCTAGCACTCGGACCTGGTGAAATATTAACCTAAGTCTGGATACAACTATAAAGATACAATGTGCCTGTTCCCAGCATTAGCACAACACTTTGCGATGGTTAGCTTGTTACAATGTATGCTAAATGTAACGTCTCTTTCACTCAAACAAATCTGTCAAAGTGGAAATCAAGAGAATAGTGGCAGCGCCACACCAGTTACAGAACAACATGCATCTCAGTGTCAGTCCAAATTACGCACAATAAGCAGTTTGAACTCACTGATGTAATGCCATTTATTTTCTAAGTGTTAGTAGGCTCAGTGAAACTGAGTCCAGCACGAGGGAGATCCGACTCAGAGGAGGAGAGGTTAGTGAGGCCAGCGTCTCCACAGCAGGTGACAGTGTGCACAGATGCATGGATGAAATAATGAAATAGTAAATAGGACTACCGTAACAGAAATATGTGCAGAATTAAGACAGTCAAAACGGCCCAGTGTTTGGTGGACCGGGTACACCTTGTTCACCCGACACAGCGTTTGTTCCTGGGGAGATGGATCCGTGCTTCCCGCCTCCTGTGCGCCACGGATGTCTGAGCCTCAGCAACTACTAACTATAAAGATACAATTTGCCTGTTCCCAGCATTAGCACAACACTTAGCGATGGTTAGCTTGTTACTTGTGATGATATATGCTAAATTTAACGTTTCTTTCACATTAGCAAGTGACTGACCTATCTGCGTGCATTTTGAGATGCCTAATGAAGTCAAACGTTGTCGATCCGCCATCATTTATCTTGGTGCCACACACCTTGCATGTAGCTGTTAGCTTACTGCCACTGTTTACAAAGTTATTGAAAGCAAAACTAATGACAAAAGGCACAACTCCGGCAGGACTTGGTGTCGCCATCGACAATGCATTTTTTTGTGAGTGCGTGCACATAAGGCATAGCGCATGCGTTACATTGCACATTATGGCAAAGGGCAGGGGACATGCAGCTCGTCATAAGTTTCCCCAACGTGTATGTGCCAATAAAAGAAAATAGAAATACATATAGATTTAAAAAGCAATAATTGCATGAAAACAGGTTGTTGACGAGTCTCGAAGGTCGAGTCAAGTCTGAAGTCTTTTGGGTCGAGTCGCAAGTCAAGGCGGAAGTCTTTTGGGTCGAGTCCGAGTCAAGTCTGAAGTCAGCTGTTTGTGCGACTTAAGTGCGACTCGAGTCCGAGTCTCAGACTCAAGTCCCCATCTCTGTCCTCACCACGGGGCTTCTCAGGTGCTACGAGCAAATCACTCCGCCCAAGTAGCAGAAGTAGCAGTGCTTCGCCTTCTGTGGAGAATAGTTCCCAGTATGTATACGGTTAGAAGATGTCTGTGACTCATGTGACCTTGTTATTTGTACACACCGTGACTATACAAATCACAACATGTAAATAGGAAAATGTTGGCGTTATTTTGTCACTTATTGGGAGCAGTAGGCTAGATGGAGCCGGTTACCTCCAGGATCTGTGCTAACCTAGGCTAGCGGTGGGGGCGTCAGACAGAGTTACAACACGCACAGAGATGAGAAGGGTATGTATGGACTTATCGAACTCTGGGGGATACGGTGAAGTCTGGGGGAAGCTAAAGTCCCAATAAGTCGGCGTATTCCTTTAAGGGGTCCTTGGCTTAAAAAACGTTGAAGACCCCTGGTCTAAGGTAGTAAGACGATGGGGACTCTGTGTTTACATTAATGATGCCAATGTTGATGGACAATGTTTTCCTGATGTTGAATTGTAATGTTAAAGGACTACAGTGTAATAGTCAGTGTAGAATTTAGGGAGATCTATTGGCAGAAATGAAAGATAATATTTTGGCCCGTGCACCAACGGGTGCGAGGACCCTATTAAAACTGAAGGAATGATTGTTATTTTGTGAATTACATATTAAAGAGTCTTAAGATGCACAAAAACGTACCTAAAATTTTTACACACATCAGGACGGGTGACAAATTTAAAGGTACAATATGTAACATTTCTGCTTTAAAATGTCTAAAAATGACCATACCTATGTTATATATTTTTATGAGTTGTGTTCTTACACTATCCCAAATGTTTCCACCAAATGTCAAACCCAGAGAAATCTGTTATTTTATTTTCAGACACGTTTCCTTTAGTCGCCCGTCAGTGGCGTCATATAACCTTTCACCCTCCAGTTACTCTAACTTCCGTCAGAACACTGGCACCAAGATGATACGTTCAGGAGTAATTGTAAATCATACAATGTCACAGAAAAAAAACACTTGTAACCGTAATACTGCTTTTTTTTGCCATACAGCATCATTTTGTGATTAATTACATCCCACTTTTTATCACAGTAATACAACAGAGACCTTATCTATTTTGAAAGTTCAATACCGGCTTGACGTTACTACAATGTGCTAACGTTGATGCTAAAGCTTTGTGGGTAACATTATGAGGTTACAACATCGTTCAACACGCTAATAAAGTTATTTTTATATGATGTTTCGACCACAGCTAACAGGACTGAGCTAACCCACGAATAACTTCACTAGTAACGTTAACGTTAGCTGTATAGATAGACGATTAATCTAATGCTAATTTAGCCAAAGTAGCACACCCCGGTCTGTCTGCCTCACTCCCCCGGCGCAGAGAGACTCAGTCGGGATGACAGCTGACAACAGCCCCGGGACATATAGCTAGCTAGTTACCGTTAGCCCCAAGTCAGCTGTCTGCCAGCTACTTTCATTACAGCAACCCCCGGCCAGAACTTATCTCCAGTGCCTGGTGCTTACGACGCTAACGGCAGTTTAATTAAACGTCGGGAAACAGACTATATCAGACCCAGCACCGAGTCACAACAGCGGCAACATCCATAGCGGTAGCTATAGCTACATTTCCGTAGCGCTACCGGTGTAGCTATTTGCCAAATTTCTCCCCCCTTCGCGTTTAGCTGTCTTTACGGTTAGCTAAATTAACCCGACAAAAGGTGAGTTAAGCACCAAAACGAAAAGTTAAGATTACTGAAAAGTGAAGGGGAGATAATTCCGGGCAGCTGGGAGATGTTCTGCTGCTGCACAACAGGCATCGAACGTCCTGGCTCGCTATCGCGGAGATTTCCCCGACAATCCCCACCCACACCCGTCTCTCAGCCTCGTTTAGTAGTAGTAGTAGCTGGCTAGCGTTACAACAAACCCCGTCCGCCCGGTGTTGAAACCATCCAAAAGGTGACATTGATATGTGAAATATTTTGTGTTTAAGCTGCTGGCTACTGTTAGCTTGCTGGCTCACTAGCTAACTGGTCAGCTACAAATAAAAATCTAATCAAGAAAAACGTAATTATGTTGGGGAAACTGCAGCTATTTTATTACAATAACATGAATAAACGTTACTAAACGTAACGTGAATAAACTTGAATGGGTAAACTCGTCCGTGAACTGATGCATTCTGATTCTAACCGGCAGCGAAGGTGTTTAACACTAAAAACTCCCACAATTCCACGCAACTTCCCAACGTCATCAAAAGTCCAGTTTTACCGTCCATTGTTTTGGTTGAGAGACCCCTAGCGGCAGAAAGTTACATATTGTACGTTTAATATTTTATGGGTTTCGTGCTGGATTGTGACAAAATTCTGAAAAGCAAATTTTTAAAGTTTAAAGGAAATTGGTAGGCTTGTGTAACATATTGAGACTAACAAAAAAGTATTTTTGGGGTTTACCCTAAATTTAACAGGAAGTCAGCCATTTTTAATTTACTGTGTAATCTTTTGCCATTTTCAGGAATCATACTTTAACAGACTCCTCCTACAGAAATAACACGATTGACTTTATAACATTTTTGTGCATACTAAAGATCTTAATGATGAAAAGCAAAAATTGATGTCCTGGGCCGTGCCCAGACCACGCCAGGTTGTATTTTCCTCTGTAACGGTTAACGAGAACCTGGCAGGGGAATTTAGCTTTCCTTAAAGCTACATTGTGTAAGAATTACTCCCATCTAGCGTTGAGATCACATATCGCAATCAACTCTCTCTCGCCACGCAGTACTGCAACTACGGTAGCCTTCACGCTTCAAAAAGCGGACAAGGACAAGTTTGTGAAGGGCAATACAGATTTTGATAATGAACAACTACAAACGTTACACACTGGGGCTTTAAGAAATACAGAGGTTTCTGAGCTTTCTTGTTCCCTTGCTCCACTTCCATTGATTGTTGCTTATGATACTTCTGTAACTTTTAATCAGTGAAAGTATGAATTGAAATTCTGAAAGTTCATGTTTTGAATGCAGGACTCTTATTTGTAATGGAGTATTTGTACTGTATTTATTGTTTTATTAGGACTTACACCTGAGTAAAGGATCTGAATACTTCTTCTGTCAAATAGCTATCCCAATAACTGCAAACTGTCTTACTATATCAACATCCTGTGTCTTAGTGTGTCTTGATGGCTAGCAAGTGATTTACCAATCCATCCTGTATGAGGACAGAGCTACTGAACCAAGTTGATATTGGTCAAGAAACGGCTCCAATAAATATGCTAAATTCTCCTTAAACCACGATACATCATTTTCTGTTTCTACATGAACATGTCCTGAAGTCAATTAGGTTACTGGACACAATTATTAACCTAATATTGATCTTTTCTCACTTTGGCTAAAAGGCAAAACAATTTTTTTTCTCAAAATGCCTGTGTGCATGTGTTATGTATTCCCACACGAAAGGTGTTTAAGTATAGGGCAAACACTAGTCTATATCAGCAACGTTTCATTTCCGGTATTGTTCAGGTGCCGCCAGTTATTCCGCCGGATGTCCCTCATTTTAAGCTGGATGTCCGTTACTTTCCTTTTTTTGTGTGTTGGCGTTCTAAACTCCGGTGGATTTATGAGGATTATGGTTGACTGCTCCTCAGATCTCTGCAGGGTAAATCCAGACAGCTAGCTAGACTATCTGTCCAATCTGAGTTTTCTCAGATTCGAAACACATGTTCCACCAAAACAAGTTCCTTCCGGAGGCTATTTTGCAGAGGTGCCGTCATCGAGCCCGGCGCCCAAGACACTTGTAATTGGTTTAAAGAAATGCCACTAGACTAGAGCACGATGTACCTAACTAGGCAAACACTGATTAAATGAATCCGTCCTGAATGTAGCTGCCTGTGTCATGAAGTGGATGCTGTCAGTGGTCACCCTCTCAGCCTGTCTTTTCCTGTTTTAGTTTACAGCGCATAAATCTCTCTCAGAACCAGCTTACCAGTTTGCCACCCGGACTTCTGCATCTGACCCACGTCCAGAGACTTTCTGCTGCTAAGAACCAGCTCACAGTCCTATTTGACATCCCTACCAGTATGTTCCAACTCAGCTTATATATAACTATTTTATCTTTGTAGGAAGAACACTTTTGAATATAGATTTAAAGAATATATTAACTTGTTGTCAGTTACATGTCAGGGTTATTTTGAAAAGAGTTTGATCAAGAGCTGCAAGGGTCAAATTGAGTATGGTAACCCCCAGACTTTACATAAACACATCCTGAAACCCAACTTGGGGACATTTTAAATAAGCTAGCACATGTTAGTCATGTAAACCTGCATGTCTGAAGCTGTGATTCATCCTGACTCAATACTTCTAAGGCTCATTAGTTGTTTTTTTAACCAGTTTTCACCCATATAAATACCTTGTTTCCAAACTGAGTTATTGTGCCCACACTTCTGATCACACTCATCAAAATGTTTTGAAAGTTCAAAAACAAACCTCACAGTGAAACTACAGTGTTTCGTGCTGCAAATAGTATTTTTAAATCACTTTTTGTATTAATGATGGTGGTCATTTTAATTGACTTATGAAAAAGGGACTTTAAATAACAGAAGCCAGACAACCAAATATTATCTTTTATCATCCATCGTCTGAAAGGTTGGAAAATGATAAAAAAAAAAGTTCTCCAGGGTCCAAGGTGATGTCCTCAAATGTTTTGTCCAAGCAACAGTCCATAACCCAAGGATATTTGTTATTATTATCACATTGGAGAGGAAAGAGTGTTTTCTGATCGCTTGACTAACTCAATTACTGTAGCACTACCCATCTCTTAAAAGCTTGGATAAATTGTTAATCAATACATCTAGGTTATTACAGCCATTTATACACTTTATGTCAGATACATGGATGTTGCCATAAATTTGCCATTAAATTAACCATTTTGCCATCGGTGGGTTGGTGCTCATTGTTTTGTCTTGTTTTTGTTGTAAATTCAGTTTTCTGCTGAGGAACCTGGAGCTCTTTTACCATAGATGAGCTCATGAACATCAGGGAAACCACACCAACGGACATAGTTCCCACTTTTCATATTCATTTTTTAAATGTTTCTTTGTTTATGCGTGCACCAACCACCAAGGCAAATTCCTTATAAGTGTTACTACCTTGGCAATAAACCCTTTTCTGATTTTAAAACATATTCAAACTGATTTAGAGTAACAACATCTGAAAGGCCTTTTAGTCGTTATGTGGTCATTTGTGCAGGTCTGATTTTTTTACTTTGGCTGTGTTCTTTATTTCCATTCTGTCAGCCACTAACTGGATCGGTCTTCGCAAGCTAGAGGAGCTGGATGTGTCTGACAACTGTTTGAGAAGTCTGCCCACAGCAGTCATGCACTGTTTGAAATCCCTGAGCTTCCTCAATGTGTGCAAGAACACACTGAGCACCTTCCCTGACCCCTGGGCTTGTCCTCTGGTAAGAAATAGACTGATAATGGTCCACTTCCTGTTTTTATCTGCTGATTTACAGGATTTTTCTTTTAATCAAAATAGAATAGTTAAGGTGCTGTTGTCCATGTTTGATATTCTGGGTATTACTGTATTGAGCTCATATGATGCCATTTTAATATGATTATTTATTTGCCATCTATAGGTATCCAGTCAATTTGCATTTTGGGTTATTATAGAACTTTTGAGGGTTACACATATCATGGTGTTAAAGCTGTTTGAGAGGCTTAGCTACTATTCCAAAGATACTGTAACATTTTAGGAGGACAATGATGAAATGTTTAACATGCAAGATGTTAAACATTTTTATTGCATTCCATAAATGTATGTACTTTATGATTGTCTTTTATTATTGTTGTTGTTGTTCCAGCTTTTGGTCCCAGACAGGTTAGAGGAGTCACACAGACTAAAGGCCCTTTCACACCTACCTCATTTAGTCCGGATTTTCTGATCTTTCAGTTTTATCCGAACCAAAATTACAGGTGTGAACTGGTTTGCGTGTGGTACCTTTCTGTCCGTTTAGTGTGAAAGCATTTTTTGGGATGACCATTTACAAGAAGTTCCGGTGCTCCCGGGATAAACATCCGACATAGCAGAAAAAAATGGAAGCAAATTGCCACTCACCTCTTCAGTCTGTCCCCAAACGGAGGTGCCAGGGCTCGCAGGATTGCTGGCAGTCGTCTCCTCCTTTCCTGACTGGCGACGATAAAAATGTTCGCACAACAAAGACGTTCCTTTGGAGAATTTGAACTGACCTTGAGTATAGTTGGTGCTGCAGGTGGTAATGCCATAATAATAACAATATAGTTGCAACCATATACACCTGTTCATTCTTGTCAAGGCCAAAGAGTATTGTCAAAGCTACCAGCCAAAGGGACAACACGCTGACGTCAGACACACGTCCGTTTACAGACCAGTCAATTTCAAGTATAGAAAGACGCAGCACACATAGATAATGACAACAGGATGCAAGCATGACATGTAGACTTCCTTAGTTTGCTCGCATACTTGCAATGTGAAACCAAACCAAAACTACTCAAATGTATCAAAAGCTGAACTTTGGTTCGGACCTTGGTGTGAAAAGGCCCTAACACACTGTTGGCCTTTTCCTGGGATTTATTTACGTAAAATAAGAGACATAAAATAACACCAGACTTTTAAGTTGGGGCAGAATTCTGGCAAGAGAATGGACAGAACATGTTTTATACCTAAGTAACACTGCATTATCATATTATTGATATATATAAAGATATTTACTGTAAAGAAATGGTAGGATACAGTTGAACTGTATAATGGGGTGGGAGTAGCCTGACAAGCCAGACCCACATCAAGAAGTTGGGTCTGTGAACTCACCATTGACAGGGCTCAATCCGAGGGGCGGGATAACGGTTGTCTTTCAAATTCCCTCTGCACGCAGTAGGATAGCGCTAAAACCAGGCAGAGCAACGAAGAAGGTATCGAAGCTAGTTGATAGATTCAACTTTTGCCGTATCCGGTCAGCAAAACTCCAAACACATCTTCCTTTTTTATGAATGATTTCTGTGCCGTTCTTTGTTCTTTTCTCAAAGAAAAGCTTAACTCCAAGTCTTCCAGAAGACCGCTGTTCCCAGCAGCAGCATCCATAAGCCCGCCCACCGACTCTATACACAATGTGATTGGCCTGAATGGAGTTTGGTTTTTCCAGCTCGCAAGCCAACGCAGAGTGCCTAGACCCCCCTGGCTGCAAAATAAATTTTCTGCCACTAGGGTGCGTCTAGATTTCTAGGCTAGGGTGGGAGGACTGTTTTCACATAATAACACAAATGGATATTCATATTTCTCATCCCCTGCAGAAGCAATGCAAAGCTTCCTCTAATGTGATCGAGAGTCTTCCAAACACTATCTCCATCTTTTGGAGGACTCATCTGCAGGAGGTGGACTTCTCCGACAACAGCCTGAAGGAGCTGCCCTCATATCTCTTTGAACTGGAGGTAGGAACCAGAATTCTGGATTTGTTGCTGGACATCTGTATGTGCACCATGCTGAAGTGCAATTAATAATTACAAATCTAAGGATTTAACAAAAATGAATGAATAAATAAAAAATAAATATAATCAGACTGCTGCGTGTGAAGTAGCCTGCAGATGGCACTGCTGCTGTGTGGTTGGTCTCCATGTTTGGGTCATGGACTTAAATTCAGCTTAGAAGCACCAAGATAATATAAGTTAGATACAGAAATGTTTGGCTCACTTTGCCAACACTAACCAAAGGGTTGTCGATTTTGGGATTGGATTGTAGAGATCTTATTAAAATTGCAAACCAAATACAAATTTTGTACATTTGAATGTACCAACACAAGCAACCAAATCAAATGCAAAAGCAAGAAACCGTAAGGCCAAATTGTACAACAATGGGCCTCATGCAAGTAACACATCTGCCCGTTTGAGGGATTTCAGAGAATTGTCCCATTCGCCATTTTTTCTTGTATATGATTGATCTTGTTTTCTGCCAGACTTTATTTCAGATCTATGTTTAGATTTAGACAATACCTGATTTGAATGAATGATGATTGAGTGAATGATTTGAGACAGCGAAAACACAGTAAACACAATGAGAACTTTTTGGAGCTAGAGGAGCTGTTCTCAGAGCCAGCTGTCTGTGTATTCTTTGAAAGGAAAAATGTGAATGTGTGGTTTACAGTATCTAACACCTCCTCTGACTCATCCTCCCATCAGGCTCTTGTCTCGTTGAGATTGTGTGGTAATCACATTGCGACACTCCCAGCCCCCAGTAAGTGGAAGTGCTCTCAGCTCAGGACCCTCGATCTTTCCAGGAACCAGCTGGGCAAGTAAGTCCACACTGTAGAACTGTAGAACCCTGCTAGCTGTTGCTGAACAGCTCAATACATGTCTTGTGTAAAATAAAAACATTACGTTTGAAACGTTACATTTTAAGGCACATTACAGTATGTTTGTCAGTCAGCGTTGAAGAAATTTGAAAAATGTCAAGATAAAAACAGGGTGAGGATTTGATCTGAATCTAGTATAACCCTGATTTCCCACTGTGCTGCGTTCTGGTTTTGTTCCGTCCTCTGTACCACACCGAAAGCGTCTCAGAAGCCGAGCGTCTTGCCTGCCCGTCTCGCAGATTATATTGTCTCTGCAAGTACTTTATAGAACAATCACATGTTTATTAGCTAGTACGTACCTTCCACTCCAAGTACTCCTGTAATTAAACTTCTATTTTCTGGTGTTGTCCTGATAAAAAAAGATCTGTCATGTCTATTATGATTTTCCATCTCCATGTTGAATCCCTCGTCGTCCGTGGTGTTGTAGAGGAGACATATACGATTTGGGGGGGGGGTGTGTCTTTTGGTAAATTGACGGGATGCTCTCGTTTTCCTTTCTGCCCGGCTGTCCAAAGGCCCCGTGGCTCACGTGAAAATAGACCTTTAGTGGAGCGGAGAGCCCCTTCACTCACGCTTCTGGGACATGCCATGGTGAAGCTGGTGGAATATCAAGCATTAACTTGAATGGCCGCGATTGCTCGCAAGTCGCGGCGCATCTGGAACGCAGCCCAGACTTGCCCGGTGGAAAATAGGTGTAAGACACTCTTATTTTGAATTTGAATGATTCTAAATACCTCATCAAATCTAAGTAGGTTAAGCTTTTAACATTTGGTTTAGTTTAGATCTGTCATCACCATCAACAGTGTAATTGATGTTGTGCATGCAGACTACATGGATTTGGTGCAGCTTGTTTGGTTACAGCCACTTTTCCTAAATGTATTACTACTCTAGTTGTATACAGGTTTGTCCTGCATGTTATGTACTGTATCATGCTAGGCTTAACATACAGTTTTTGTCTCTCTTGCTTGTTTGTTTTTTGTCAGAAAAATATTGCCATATTTATAGACATTTCTGAATCATGTTAAGCTTATTCCAATGCAGTATAATATTTGTCAATGAAAGCTTTTGAAATTCCTTTTGAATGCTACTGTCCCTGATGTTAGTGGATTACTGTACTTCAAATTGTGTCTTTAGAACAGAGGAGTTGCCCAAGTCCAGGAGGCTGGCCTTCCTGACTACATGGAACAGGAGGGACCCAGACCCAGGTAGATCTGTTTAACATACGTGGAAATAAATTATTCAAATCATTAAAAGCTAATTGCTTCTATGAATGTGGACTTTGGAGATGGTGTCAGGACCATAGGCTCAGACATTATGCAGTCTCTCCATTGGTAAGATCTTGTGATTGCAACAATTAACAAACATTCAATCATTTCCCAGTGTTATTTTTTATTTTGTCCTGTCCTTGCAATAGTTCCACAAACTGAGAAAGTGATTTTTGTGTTATTTAGGTGAGACCTCTTTAACCGCCATACATTACCCTATTCTCATTGTTGTTTTATGTATGGTGAGTAAGTTGAGCCCAAAAATGACCCTTGCAATTTTTCTAACAACCCATTGAAGATGTCCCGTTGTGGTTCCCCAGGTTGGGAACCACAGCTCGCTCCCAGCCTCTAAATGACTGAAACCATTTATAACGTTCTAACCAACCTCCTAACCAAATTAATTGAACCATCCCTGACACCGTACCTCTGACTAACCTTTTAATATTTGGAAACCTACCTGAAATCACTCAAACTCCTGGTGAGGTACCTGCTACCACACTACCTGCTATTGCCTATTACAGCATTGTAACCTCTCATACTAACAGCCACAAATGTCTACACTATTTTTATTTTAGTTCCATATTATGGTTATTGCTGAGATAAAAAAATCACAGGATCCTGGTGGGAATGAGTGTAAGTCCAGTATGGGTCAATCCTGTGATGTAATGGAAATGATGCAGTTTTATTATTATTGTGTAACAGTGTATTTTATTTGTATTAGTGTTACATCATGTTTCACGTGCTGTTTCAGAGGAATTTTATCCTGCCAAGAATCCACTTCTGTGGAACATACTGCTTACTCTTAGGAAAAATTTGGCACAAAGCTAACACAAGTCCATAGCCCAGCTCCAGTATTAGTTACATTCTGATAAACTGTATGTAATGCTTTGTGTGTTTGAGCATACATGCGATGACCCTCTGCATGGCTCTGTCTTGGCAGTGTGTCCCATAGAGTTTCCCATGATTCTGCGGGATTCACTGGAAGTGCTTTTCTTGAATGACAACCAGCTGGAGTGTGTTCCCCAGTCAGTGTGTGGTCTGCACAGCCTCACTGAGCTCTACCTCTCCAAGTGAGTCCCTCTGTCTGTCTGCCACCCTTCACCTGCACACTGTCCCTCTCAGTCCTTCCTCTGCCGCACTGCTGATATTGGTGTAACGTTATAATCCCCAGATTATGTTTGTGTTTTTTCTCTCTATCTCTTTTTTATTGTCAAATGATGTCTGAAAGGTGCTAGAAAAAGTTTCCACACACTGCCAGGATTCCCTGTGGCCGACATATTCACCAACTTCTGCAGCTACACACAGAGGTCTTGCCTTAACCGTGCTGTTGTCCTCGGGTCAAATTTGACACGTTTTCAAAACTTCTATATCAGAAATATGGCTTTTCACCTATTCCCGAAACCCTTAAAATACGCAAGTTTTCACCAGAATTCATGCGACCGCCAATTTTGGTGATTTTTTTTTTTGTATATTAAGCCCCTCAAAAAGGCAATTCATTTGCCGGACTATGGAATAATAATTCGCCCCTTGCCCCGGGGGTACTGGTGGACGCCGCTCTTTGCGGCCGTGGATTTTTGCGGCACTCAGACACTGCAAATCATCACCAATGAAAAGGGAAGTTCTGCTGAGTTCAATGATACTTCACACAAACGTCTACCTTAAATGGTTCATAAGTTATGAAAGATACATAAACACATTGAAAACATTACATGCATACATACACGAAAAGGGGCGCATTTACATTTAAGAGGTTGTAAGGCATTATAAATGTTCAGAATCTGGATAGCTTTCTAATTTGTCAGTCCTTTTAAAGTTTCAAAATATAATTTCATGTCATTTTTAAATTGGTGACTATTTGGTTTTCTTTCAGACCATTTACATTTATGGATATAACATTTTCCAAATAAAATTAAAAGATTCAAAATGAAAACATGGCATTTATCCAAATAATTTCCTTCATAGTAAAAAATGCTACCAGGCTGTCTTGGTCCGTTCGAGCGTATGGGGAGTGACATAGGCAAAGAAAAATGGCTCTTTGATGTGGGCGGGGCTTGATGTCAATGGTTTCCCATATATCGATATTTTGCTGATTATTGAAAAAAAATGTAAACGGCTCCATCTAATGGCCGATTGCCGCCAAGTTTGGCACAGATGCTAAACCGGCCATGAGGAATGTTTTCAAGATTCGGGGCAATTGGAATTATTTTTGCCAAGATAACGCAACTTCCTGTTTAGACAAACTGTAACTTGCGCATTTTTTCAACTATCAAAATTCTTTGGATAACTTTTCGTCATGAGGGTCAACAGATACTACCTGCAAGGATTCAAGAAGATTGAAATCATGGCCTAGGACTAGTTCGAACGAATGTAAAACACAAAAGGCATACATTAAAAATGGCCACCTTCCGTTTGGGCGGAGCTAATGAAGGTAAATGGGAAATATGTCCGCAATGACTAGAGCAATATGTGTATTAAATCTGGTGAAGATTGGAGCAACTATGTCCAAGTTCTTCCACGCTTTAGGGGGCGCTATGGAGCCCGCTTACAAGTATGGGCCAAATCACCGTGCAGTCTCGCAAAGCTCCCAGTTGTTTATGTGGACGCCAATTTTTGTGAGTTTTCGTATATATTGAGGCCGTCAAAAATGTGCCCAAGGGCTAAAACCAATTAGGGGGTGCTATAGACCAACCATACCACTCCCAAGCCTAATTGTGAATTCAGATGAAAGAGTTTACTATTCTGCACGTGGCTGCAAAAGTTTGAGAGTTTTCGTGCATCCTAAATTCCTGAAACAAGTGTTCATGAAATGAAGATTTTTGCACGAAAACCAAGATTTGGGAAATTTTGTAATTTATTTTCTAAAAATAGCACCATGGACTTCAAGATGAGACCTATGTTCCCTCCAAATTTGGTATATTAACTTATTACTTTTGGCCAATTTAAGGCGCATGTTAGGGGGCACTATGGAGCCCCTGGCAACGCACAAGCCCAATCACTACAGAAATTTGTAGTTTCAAATAGGTCCGACATGTGTGCAACTTTTTGTGAGTTTTCCAGCATGTTAAGCCCCTCAAAAATGCGAGTGACGTGTCAAAATAATAATAATAATCCTTACAAAAACAATAGGTCCCTTGCAGTTTCACTGCTTGGGCCCTAATAATTCCTTCAGTTTCAATAGGGCCTTCGCTGCTGTCGTCGCTCAGGCCCTAATTTTGCGTCAAAAGTGCTAAAAAAGGGACAAAAACTTGAGAAAATGTGGCAAAAATATTATCGGAACCATGTATATTATGTTTGTTTATGGTTTATAGTTTTTAAAGATGGCCCGATACCATTTTTTGCTTCCCGATACCGATTCTGATACCTGAACTTGCGTATCGGCCGATACCGAGTACCGATCCGATACCAGTGTGTCATATATTTTATTATGTTTTAACAATTATATACTACTATCCCTGTATTGATGTGATATTATTTCTATCTTTGTTGTCTGTCTGGCTCAGGTTAAACTCTTTGTGAAACATGAACAAATACAAACAATAAATGCCACAGAACTTTCTTTTATTATCCAGTTTGACAGTCAGTTATAACTAAAAATGAACATAAACTTCTTTAACGTAGATTTTCTTTAGGGCTTTATTACGTGGTATTGGATCGGTGCATAAACTCCAGTACTCAGGGGTGTCGGACTGGAGGTAAAACCAATACTGATTACCAGGGCCCAAGGGGAGAGAGGGCCCTTGAAAAGTCTGGAATATATTTTATTTTACCTGGATATTTTCATTTCCTAATTAAATTTCATAGTGCATGTCAGAGGAAATGTAAAGTTTGTGTATTGGCTGAATAACTTTGTTGATTGACTGACTACATTTTGTATACAAAAAAGACTAAGGTCTCAC
This sequence comes from Perca schrenkii, assembly GCA_025617405.1. Classification (NCBI taxonomy): domain Eukaryota; kingdom Metazoa; phylum Chordata; class Actinopteri; order Perciformes; family Percidae; genus Perca; species Perca schrenkii. The sequence continues at coordinate 9,697,612 of CM046787.1, forward strand.
CCACCCCTTGCTAATGCGCCAAATGGTTTAGTTCATCTGCACGCATTTTGTTTACGTTCAGTTGAGCGTCTGGTGGAGCGCAAACTTCTGCTGTAGAAATGTCTTTCTCAAAGAAAGCCAAATCATGCTACCAAAAAATAAAGGAAAGAAAGGAGAAGGAGAGAAAACAAAATGAGGGGAAACAATTGGTAACTGACTTCTTTTCAAAGAAAGGTGAGCTCAAACTAGAAAACGAAATCCATGGTGCTAAACTGCTTGAATATCTCCGCGACTGTTAGTGCCAAAAACGGACTGAGACAACCCATTGAAAGAGCAGAACATACACGTTCAAATGATAATTTGGTTATACATGTAATCTGAGGTAAAGGCTAAATAAATAAACTACACTAACAATGCTGTTTGCGCACAACACACCATTATAATAGCCTAATTTGAAACATGTTTAATTTAAAATGAATAGGCTATAATGTCTATAATTAGCAATAATAGGCTAATCAGTGTCATAGGTAGCTTGGTAGCTCATCGGTAGATACATATCATGTCAACATTACACAGTTTCAGAACGTGTCACTGTCACACAAGGTGAGCTTATATCAAAATTAAAGCAAACCATGTTTAGCCATTTTGACTGAAAGGTGTTAAGTAACACTAACATCTTAGTGTGTTTTATTATATTAGGTTACAATTAAGATAATAGGTTAATATCAAATGTATCCTTCATACATCATCTTCATAGAGAAGATGATAAGATCTGATTGATTTTCTTTTTTTTTTTTTGGTGGGGGGGTTGAGGAACATGGGGGCCCATCAGGACTGCCTACGCATGGGGCCCAGGATCTTGTGCTACGCCCCTGTCAGTACTTACCGATACCAGCGTTTTAGGCAGTATCGGAGCCGATACTGGTATCGGTATCGGAACATCTCTAATAGTTTTCACCTATTATGTAATGTTGGACGTCATGGGGGTTGGTCTGACAATAATCAGTCTATTTATACACCTGTGCACCTGCATGGCGGGGACTAGAGAGGGGGTGAGTTTGGGTTTTTGCATTTTCTGTTGACCGCAAGTTTTATCGCAGTTTCATCGCAAGTTTCCCCATATCCACGTTCACCTTCATGCAGTATTTTTCAGGCAACTGGATTTTGTTTCTTAATGTTATTTCAGGCTTTCGAATGAACAATAAATCTTTGAAAGCGTATCACGGAGTGGATCTGAATTATTCAAATGGCGCGCCATACAGGTGATTGTTCCCTGACTTAGCCTCTCTGCGGCTTATGGAGGTTGTAGAGATGTTCACAAGTCATTTTTTGGAAGTCTTGGAAGTTTTGAGCTAGAGTCCAAGTCAAGTCTCAAGTCTCTGGCCATCTGATCTGTCCCTAACACTGTATTGTTAAATCTTATGAATTCAAAGCATGTCCTGTAGCTACCATCCATACAGTACAGTATCAAAATCAGTTGTAGGATAACTTTATGGGGTCTACTTAACACATCCCTCTAGCCCTCGGACCTGGTGAAATATTAACCTAAGTCTGTCGCATCATATGGATACAACTATGAAGAGACAGTTTGCTTGTTCCCAGGCAATCCCAGCATTAGCACAACACTTTACTATGGTTAGCTTGTTACCTGTGACGATATATGCTAAATGTAACGTCTCTTTCACATTAACAAATGACTGACCTGCCTGAGTGCGTTTGGAGATGCCTGATGAAGTTCAACGTTGTTGATCCGGCATCATTTATCTTGGTGCCACACACCTTGCATGTAGCTGTTAGCTTACTGCCACTGTTTACGAAGTTATTGAAAGCAAAACTAATGACAAAAGGCACAACTCTGGGAGGACTTGGTGTCACCATTGTCAATGCATTTTTTATATGTGAGTGCGTAAAGCATAAGGCATGCGTTACGTTGCACATTTTGGCAAAGGGCAGGGGACATGCAGCTCATCATACATTTCCCCAACGTCTATGCGCCAATAAAACAAAATAGAAATACATGAATAAATTTAGATTTAAAAAGCAATAATTGCATGAAAACAGGTGCATGAATCTCGAAGCTCTAGTCCAAGTCAAGTCTGAAGTCTTTTGGGTCGAGTCGCAAGTCAAGTCTGAAGTCTTTTGGGTTGAGTCAGAGTCAAGTCTGAAGTCAGCTGTTTGTGTGACTCGAGTCTGAGTCTCAAGGGTTAAGATCAGCCATTCCTAGCAGGTAGCCTTATAGATAGATAATCGGATCTTATGATCTCTTATGATCGCTTATGATCTTAGTAAATTTCCAGAAATTTGTGTGAAATTCAATTAAAAAATTTTTTTAGCCTTAATGACATACAGCTAGAAATGAACAAAATAATCATTTATTTCAACGTGGCGCTAATTTACAGCAGTTGCACTCTTACTATGAGCC